>JAUIMM010000976.1:627500-867500 GCA_031769625.1 Taudactylus pleione
CTTCATCCCCATATTAGGACATCCAGCTTCATTAGACGATAAACCGCTATTGACATTATACACATTCCCTGCTGTAAAGTCGCACACGTAATATCACATACACGACAGGTGTGAGTCTCGATATGTCTGGCATGTGTGGGCGAGTGGTGAAGGCGAGTGCCTTACAGAGAGGGCGTCACTGGTACGAGATCCGGAAAGGGACAATGGCATTTTGGACATTGATATATTCTTGTATTCAATTTTTTTTTTTTAATAAATCTTCACTACAGGATTAAAAACAAATCACTTGGTGTGTGACTTCTGTCATTTATAAAAGTACATATCTGCATTGACCAGAAGACGCACAACCATTAGATAAAGACAAAGCAATTTAAGTTCAATCAATACATTGCTCTCAACTTCCAACCACATGGCATTTTCGCTATACAGGAGACATTGTATTGTACACATTACAGGGCCGTCTGTACGACGCTCGAGAAGTTTTTCATAAAGAGATCATTTCAGGTTCTATACTTTTCAAAACAAGAGATATGGTAAGAACTTACCTTTGTTATCTCTGTTTCTACGAAGTCCATAGGGTCCACAGGGTTGACCTTGGGGTATAGGTTGGGAACCAAATCCGGGCACCACGCAGTTAAAGCTTTTAGCTCCCAGGATGCACTGGGTCCACTCTCCCTATAACCCCACCACCAAGCCAGAGGCACCTCAGTTTGTAAGTAGCCAAAGGCCGGAGGAGGAGAGAAAAAGAGAGAGAAAACTGGAACACTCAATAACCATACTCACCGAAATGGGAGACGGAAAACCGGTGACCAGCCACACAGCCCATATGAAGCCAGGTGCGTCAGGGCGGGCGCCCTGTGGACCCTATGGACTTCGTAGAAACAGAGATAACAAAGGTAAGTTCTTACCATATCTCTTGTTTTCTACTTCAGGGTCCATAGGGGGTCCACAGGGTTGACCTTGGGGATGTCCCAAAGCAGTTCAACCAAGGGTGGGGACGCTCCTGTGCTGAGAGGAGAATCCGTCGCCAAAAAGGAAGCATCCTGAGAGGCAAAGGAAACCAATGCCTAGAACCTTAAAAAGGTGTGGACAGAAGACCACGTGGCCACCTAGTAAGGCAAAACAGCCGAGGCGCCACAGCGAGCCGCACACGAGGGTCACATGGCCCGAGAAAAAAACAAGCATCAACAACAGGAAGGCCTACCCATGAGTAGGCCCCTGAGGAAGACCTACGAGGCCATCCAAGCCAACATTTGGTTATAGGCCGGCCATCCTTTCCTGTGAAAACCAGAAATCTCAGACCACCAATAAGGAGTCCGATTTCCGTAAGGAACCTGAACGGATCACATAAATCCAAAGAGGCCAGACCACAGTCAATGAGGCCACACCAGCCGAGAGGACTGGGGACAGAATGGCCGTACCATAAGTTCCAGAATAATATGGAACCTGAAAACCACTAAGAAGAAACACAGGGCGAGAGCAACTCCCACCCTGACATGATGCCCTCCAGAAGAGGGAGCCACATGAGAACGCTCCCAATTCAGACACTCTCCTGGTTGATATAAACACCCTGAGAGAAAGAGAGAGCCTAAGCAATAGACCATGTAATGGCTATCACAACCAGTGGTTCCATTGACTGTCCCCGGAGGTAACGAAGAACCACTACTTACTCCCAAGGAGTCCCTAGGGAGGACAAATGGAGGCATAATCAAGAAAACACTCCAAAGGATGAACTGGATACCAGAGTGAAGCAATTCCATATCTTAACCATACTGACAGTGTAGAGATCCGCACTGTCAGGAAGACCAGGCCAAGTGTGAAACCCAAGCCAGCCGGAAGGAATGCCAGAATATCTGGAAATCCTGGACACCGGAGGATTGTATCGACAGGTACAATACCATAAGATTTATGGCTGCCACAGTTTGTGGTAGGTCCCAGCAAAAGCTGATCCATGTGCTCTAATCATTCCAACGATGACAAAGCCAGGGAAGCCGTAAGACCACTGTAAGGACACAGTCAAAGACAAACGACCCAGGTCCAAGGCAAACCAAGGACCCTGAGACAACAGGTCCGGGCAGTGAAGCATCAGGGATGGAGTATCGATGTAGAGACTCCGAAGATCCAAGTACCCCTGACATCTGGGGCAATCAGGAGCCACCAGCAGGAAAGCATCTCCGTCTCGATTGAAAACACTTCCAAAGACCTCGAGGAAGAAGGGAGACCGGAGAACACAGGTACACAAAGTGGAAGGACCACTTCACCGACAAAGAGTCGCTGAAGTTTGCTTCAGAATCCCCAGAGCTGAACTGTAACACCATAGTGTGATAAAGTCAGAAGGCCATGAGGGTCACCTCAGGGGAGCCCCCCCTGCTCACCAGGAGATGAAACCTCTCTTGGGGAAGAGACTAGTCCCCGGGATGCACGTCGTGACGGCTGAGGACTCCCGCTTCCCAATGGAGAGCTCCTGAAATGAACGCTGCCGAGATGGTCGGGAGGAGACCCTCGGACTATGTCCGAATATGTGATATACCTGTCATTGCCACCCAACGAACAGTGTTGCTAAAAAGGAAGCCACTGTCCTGACCCTGTCGGACTGAACCTTTTCAGGTTCACCGGGAAACAAGAGTTATGCCAGAGTAAGTTAATTGACAGGGTGGAATCGACAGACGTCCAACTGCACTGAAAAGGATTCGATCCAGACACTGTCCCTAGCAAAGAAAACCCTGGACGAGATGGCCATAGCCACCCGGACAGGGACCGACTTGCCTCCGGAGAGAGCATCATCGTTTGAACAGTTATCCGACAGAAAAAACTAATTCCATCTGGAGATGAGCCAATTATGGAAAGGCCTGGAATGGAACTGAGCCCATTCCACCATGCATCCCAGAGTGTAAAGACATCTGTCGACTGCGCAGACAACCATGTACTCCTAATGGAAGAGAGGAGATTCCGTCTTACGCCAGAAGAATTCTCAGATTCTGAGAATCCAGCAGGGATCCTAGATGAAGAATACCCAGAGAGGGATGCAGGGAGGACTTTTTCCCCATTGACTAAACGTCTGCACCCTGAAGAAGCCACAGTCATCCTGACCTGGCCGTAAAGTACCCCGGTGATCCCGCTAAGAGCAGGAGGCCGTCCAGGTACAGGAGCATTGGGATATACTGAACAGAAGAACTGTCAGAAAATCCAAAACGCTGGTAAACCCCTGTGGGGCTGAGGACAGTCCCAACAGGCAGAGCCCGAAAAATTTAAGTGTTGCTGTGATACAGCAAACCTCAGCCCATGCTGAGGAAAGGTCTCTGTAAGTACCCGTAGGCACGCGTCCTGTATATCCAGTGATACCCTAAAGTCCCCAGGTTCCAAACATCGTATGATGGAGCATAGGGATTTCCTCCTGAGCCCAGGTAGCTTTAGGAACTGGTTCAGGGAATTGAGACAGAGAATAGGCCAAAGAGGACCATTCAGCCACCGCACCAGAAAGAAAACAGAACAACCAGTCCCTCACTGAGATAGTGGGGATGGCCTAATTAGCTCCGCTTACCGCAACAACTGCATAGCTTTCTGGATCTGTAAGGCCCTTGTAAAGAGGGCGTACCCTCCTACCCACGTAGCCGCGGCAACTTGACACTAATACCGGGCGAACTGAGAAAATCGGTATCTCCCAGTTGTAGGCCTGTCCCGTCAGACTGAAGAGATATCCGTAGGTTCAGAAGCAGGATCGGCTGGCAGTCCAGGCCTGCTCGGTACTGGATATGTCGGCCCTTGTAGATGCCGACAGTCTACGAAGAAACAGACCTTTAGGCTGACCCAGAGGACAAAAAAGACTTAACAGACTTAGTCTGAGGCCTTGTAGTGGGCATAGCTGAAAGCGGTAAACTTGTCGTTAGTAATACTGCCAATGTCACTACAATCTTGTCAAGGTCAGGACCAAACAAAATCAACCCTAAAGATG
Source organism: Taudactylus pleione (assembly GCA_031769625.1). Classification (NCBI taxonomy): domain Eukaryota; kingdom Metazoa; phylum Chordata; class Amphibia; order Anura; family Myobatrachidae; genus Taudactylus; species Taudactylus pleione. The sequence continues at coordinate 631,453 of JAUIMM010000976.1, forward strand.
GTATCTGCACCTCTGCATTCCCAGAGCGCAGCCATAGGGTATTACGGAGGATACAGTCGCAGCCGGAACTCTGAAAGTTAGGAGACTGGTATCCAATATAGGCATTTCCACCTATGACAACAGCATATATTACGTGAGCGACCAAATACATTTGAACCCCCGACGTGTTGGAGGGGAAAAAACGTTACAAATGCATCAACCCAATATGCAATAGTATTAACCAACCATGCTATAGCCATGGTAGGATGGGAAACAACTCCTGAAAGCAAGTATACTGATTTCAGGCAGAGTTACCACCTACGGATCCGAAGAATCCGACCACGCAGGAATGGGAGGCGTAGTAACGTCTGTAATCAGACGAGCAACACGCCCATCCCCCCCAGGAGGGGCTCGTGATGACCCTCAGGGAATTTGGGACAGGAGGCCAAACACTGTTGTAACACCTCCTATCTGGCAACAGCCAGAGTCCCGCTATGCGATCCACCCACTAGTCAGCAACAGGTAACCCGAAGGCACGCAATACTGAGGGTGTATGATACAGGTGCAGGTCAACATTCACTCTAACCAGAATGGACCTGCTACGCAAGCGGTGATCCGCGACCTTACCTGTTCCCCGTGGATCCGGCAGCAGTCCTGGGCGCCCGCAGAGTCCGGCTAGTACAGACTCTGGGGTCCCGCTGAGATCCCCAGATCTGTACTGGCGTCTCAGCGCCAGCGGGGTGACGGAGCGGCAGCTTAGACGTCCTATGGACAGTCCGACGCTGCCGCTCTGAAGAGTCCAAAGTCCAAAAAAAACTTTGTCCCTAAAAAAATAAAATAAGCTTAGGGGCTGCTAATCAGCTCCCCCTGCGCTAACGGTGACCCGACTCCGGCCGGGCACCAACTTAAACTGAGGTGCCTCTGGCTTGGGGGTGGGGTTATAGGGAGAGTGGACCCAGTGCATCCTGGGAGCTAAAAGCTTTAACTGCGTGGTGCCCGGATTTGGTTCCCAACCTATACCCCAAGGTCAACCCTGTGGACCCCCTATGGACCCTGAAGTAGAAATACAGTATTCTGCACTTTCCCCCAAGTCCCTTCACGACCTTCCCCCACCATCACTCATTACTATTCAATCTCACTGAGCTCATTGTATGGCTCACCACCGTCCCCCACCCATCATTTGCTTATATTTGTCACCGCCACATGCTGAGCCCGCTATTGACATTGTGCACATTCCCTGCTGTAAAGTCGCACATGTCACATAACATACACGACAGGTGTGGGTCTCGATACGGCTGGCGTGTGTGGGTGAGTGGTTAAGGTGAGCACCTTACAGAGTGGGCGTTCCGCGTTTGAGACCCCGAAAGGGACAATGGCATTTTCGACATAGGTATTTTCTTTATCTTATTTTTGAATTGCTTTGTCTTTATTTAATGCTGGTTTTGCGTCATCTGGCCAACACAGATATGTACTTTTATAAATGACAGAACACACAACAAATGATTATTAATCCTCTAGTGAAGATTTAAAATAAAAATAAAAAAAAAATACAGATGACCATTGTTCGTTCATGACAAAATACAGTCCAGTACTACTGTACAGTGTAATAAAAGACAGATTACGTCAGCCAATCAGCAGACGGCGCTACAAAAGCTGTTAGCTATTTCACGCATGCGCTGTGCAGTTTAAGAAAAGCGACATCTGCTGGACAGAAAGTTGTATTGCATACTGAAGGACTGGAAAAGCCGGAGTGTGTGACTAGCATGGCGCGCTACATGGCGTATGGAGCAAAGATGTAGCAGGACACATCTCTAGGATGATCCGACTGCAAACCTTAAAGAAAGACAAAAAATTGTATTTCCTGAGCTGTTACAGAAGTATCTAGTGTATGTACCTGAGCTGTTACAGAAATATCTAGTGTGTGTACCTGAGCTGTTACAGGAGTACCTAGTGTGTGTACCTGAGCTGTTACAGGAGTACCTAGTGTGTGTACCTGCGCTGTTACAGGAGTACCTAGTGTGTGTACCTGAGCTGTTACAGGAGTACCTAGTGTGTGTACCTGAGCTGTTACAGAAGTACCTAGTGTGTGTACCTGAGCTGTTACAGGAGTACCTAGTGTGTGTACCTGAGCTGTTACAGGAGTACCTAGTGTGTGTACCTGAGCTGTTACAGGGGTACCTAGTGTGTGTACCTGAGCTGTTACAGGAGTACCTAGTGTGTGTACCTGAGCCGTTACAGGAGTACCTAGTGTGTGTACCTGAGCTGTTACAGAAGTACCTAGTGTGTGTACCTGAGCTGTTACAGGGGTACCTAGTGTGTGTACCTGAGCTGTTACAGGGGTACCTAGTGTGTGTACCTGAGCTGTTACAGGAGTACCTAGTGTGTGTACCTGAGCTGTTACAGGAGTACCTAGTGTGTGTCCCTGAGCTGTTACAGGAGTACCTAGTGTGTGTACCTGAGCTGTTACAGAAGTACCTAGTGTGTGTACCTGAGCTGTTACAGGAGTACCTAGTGTGTGTCCCTGAGCTGTTACAGAAGTACCTAGTGTGTGTCCCTGAGCTGTTACAGGAGTACCCAGTGTGTGTACCTGAGCTGTTACAGGAGTACCTAGTGTGTGTACCTGAGCTGTTACAGAAGTACCTAGTGTGTGTACCTGAGCTGTTACAGGAGTACCTAGTGTGTGTACCTGAGCTGTTACAGAAGTACCTAGTGTGTGTACCTAGTGTGTGTACCTGAGCTGTTACAGAAGTACCTAGTGTGTGTACCTGAGCTGTTACAGGAGTACCTAGTGTGTGTCACACTGTATTCCTGTGGTAGGTATATAACGGTGTCACACTGTATTCCTGTGGTAGGTATATAACGGTGTCACACTGTATTCCTGTGGTAAGTATATAATGGTGTCACACCGTATTCCTGTGGTAGGGATATAACGGTGTCACACTGTATTCCTGTGGTAAGTATATAATGGTGTCACACTGTATTCCTGTGGTAGGTATATAACGGTGTCACACTGTATTCCTGTGGTAGGTATATAACGGTGTCACACCGTATTCCTGTGGTAGGGATATAACGGTGTCACACTGTATTCCTGTGGTAGGTATATAATGGTGTCACACCTGTGGTAGGTATATAACGGTGTCACACTGTATTCCTGTGGTAAGTATATAACGGTGTCACACTGTATTCCTGTGGTAGGTATATAACGGTGTCACACCGTATTCCTGTGGTAGGGATATAACGGTGTCACACTGTATTCCTGTGGTAGGTATATAATGGTGTCACACCTGTGGTAGGTATATAATGGTGTCACACTGTATTCCTGTGGTAGGTATATAACGGTGTCACACGATTCCTGTGGTAGGTATATAATGGTGTCACACTGTATTCCTGTGGTAGGTATATAACGGTGTCACACGATTCCTGTGGTAGGTATATAATGGTGTCACACCTGTGGTAGGTATATAATGGTGTCACACTGTATTCCTGTGGTAGGTATATAACGGTGTCACACGATTCCTGTGGTAGGTATATAACGGTGTCACACTGTATTCCTGTGGTAAGTATATAATGGTGTCACACTGTATTCCTGTGGTAGGTATATAACGGTGTCACACCGTATTCCTGTGGTAGGGATATAACGGTGTCACACTGTATTCCTGTGGTAGGTATATAATGGTGTCACACCTGTGGTAGGTATATAATGGTGTCACACTGTATTCCTGTGGTAGGTATATAACGGTGTCACACGATTCCTGTGGTAGGTATATAATGGTGTCACACCTGTGGTAGGTATATAATGGTGTCACACTGTATTCCTGTGGTAGGTATATAACGGTGTCACACGATTCCTGTGGTAGGTATATAACGGTGTCACACTGTATTCCTGTGGTAGGTATATAATGGTGTCACACTGTATTCCTGTGGTAAGTATATAACGGTGTCACACTGTATTCCTGTGGTAGGGATATAACGGTGTCACACCGTATTCCTGTGGTAGGTATATAATGGTGTCACACTGTATTCCTGTGGTAGGCATATAATGGTGTCACACTGTATTCCTGTGGTAAGTATATAATGGTGTCACACTGTATTCCTGTGGTAGGTATATAACGGTGTCACACTGTATTCCTGTGGTAGGTATATAATGGTGTCACACTGTATTCCTGTGGTAGGTATATAACGGTGTCACACTATTCCTGTGGTAGGTATATAATGGTGTCACACTGTATTCCTGTGGTAGGTATATAACGGTGTCACACTGTATTCCAGTGGTAGGTATATAATGGTGTCACACTGTATTCCTGTGGTAGGTATATAACGGTGTCACACTGTATTCGTGTGGTAGGTATATAACGGTGTCACACTGTATTCCTGTGGTAGGTATATAACGGTGTCACACTGTATTCGTGTGGTAGGTATATAACGGTGTCACACTGTATTCCAGTGGTAGGTATATAATGGTGTCACACTGTATTCCTGTGGTAGGTATATAACGGTGTCACACTGTATTCGTGTGGTAGGTATATAACGGTGTCACACTGTATTCCTGTGGTAGGTATATAACGGTGTCACACTGTATTCGTGTGGTAGGTATATAACGGTGTCACACTGTATTCCTGTGGTAGGTATATAATGGTGTCACACTGTATTCCTGTGGTAGGTATATAATGGTGTCACACGGAGACTTACCTGCTGGAAGTACTTGTCCCCGCTGATATACTCCTTGTCGTGACAATCCTGGAGCTTATTCGTCTTTATATATTGCCAGAGCGCCTGTATAATTACTGCCCGCGTCTGAGTGTGAATTCCCAGGAGTCGGGCCAGACGAGGGTCCAATTTAAACTGCGGGGGCTGCGGACAGAACAAAAGGTCACAGAGAAGGAACAGGGAGGGGTTACGGCCTCTTCTCCGTGTAGTGTGTGATGTAGTGATACAGGTGAGAGGAGTAGTAGTGCGGTGTAGTGTGTGATGTAGTGATACAGGTGAGAGGAGTAGTAGCGTGGTGTAGTGTGTGATGTAGTGATACAGGTGAGAGGAGTAGCAATGTGGTGTAGTGTGTGATGTAGTGATACAGGTGAGAGGAGTAGTAGTGCGGTGTAGTGTGTGATGTAGTGATACAGGTGAGAGGAGTAGCAATGTGGTGTAGTGTGTGATGTAGTGATACAGGTGAGAGGAGTAGTAGTGCGGTGTAGTGTGTGATGTAGTGATACAGGTGAGAGGAGTAGTAGTGCGGTGTAGTGTGTGATGTAGTGATACAGGTGAGAGGAGTAGTAGTGTGTGATGTAGTGATACAGGTGAGAGGAGTAGTAGTTTGGTGTAGTGTGTGATGTAGTGATACAGGTGAGAGGAGTAGCAGTATGGTGTAGTGTGTGATGTAGTGATACAGGTGAGAGGAGTAGTAGTATGGTGTAGTGTGTGATGTAGTGATACAGGTGAGAGGAGTAGTAGTGCGGTGTAGTGTGTGATGTAGTGATACAGGTGAGAGGAGTTGTAGTGTGTGATGTAGTGATACAGGTGAGAGGAGTAGCTAGTATGGTGTAGTGTGTGATGTAGTGATACAGGTGAGAGGAGTAGTAGTGTGGTGTAGTGTGTGATGTAGTGATACAGGTGAGGGGAGTAGCAGTGCGGTGTAGTGTGTGGTGTAGTGATACAAGTGAGAAGAGTAGTAGTGCGGTGTAGTGTGTGATGTAGTGATACAGGTAAGAGGAGTAGTAGTATGGTGTAGTGTGTGATGTAGTGATACAGGTGAGAGGAGTAGTAGTGTGGTGTAGTGTGTGATATAGTGATACAGGTGAGGGGAGTAGTAGTGTGGTGTAGTGTGTGATGTAGTGATACAGGTAAGAGGAGTAGGGAGTAGTAGTATGGTGTAGTGTGTGATGTAGTGATACAGGTGAGAGGAGTAGTAGTGCGGTGTAGTGTGTGATGTAGTGATACAGGTGAGGGGAGTAGCAGTGCGGTGTAGTGTGTGGTGTAGTGATACAAGTGAGAAGAGTAGTAGTGCGGTGTAGTGTGTGATGTAGTGATACAGGTAAGAGGAGTAGTAGTATGGTGTAGTGTGTGATGTAGTGATACAGGTGAGAGGAGTAGTAGTGTGGTGTAGTGTGTGATATAGTGATACAGGTGAGAGGAGTAGTAGTGTGGTGTAGTGTGTGATGTAGTGATACAGGTGAGAGGAGTAGCAATGTGATGTAGTGATACAGGTGAGGGGAGTAGTAGTGTGGTGTAGTGTGTGATGTAGTGATACAGGTAAGAGGAGTAGGGAGTAGTAGTATGGTGTAGTGTGTGATGTAGTGATACAGGTGAGAGGAGTAGTAGTGCGGTGTAGTGTGTGATGTAGTGATACAGGTGAGGGGAGTAGTAGTGTGGTGTAGTGTGTGATGTAGTGATACAGGTGAGAGGAGTAGCAATGTGGTGTAGTGTGTGATGTAGTGATACAGGTGAGAGGAGTAGTAGTGTGGTGTAGTGTGTGATGTAGTGATACAGGTGAGAGGAGTAGCAGTATGGTGTAGTGTGTGATGTAGTGATACATGTGAGAGGAGTAGTAGTGTGGTGTAGTGTGTGATGTAGTGATACATGTGAGAGGAGTAGTAGTGTGGTGTAGTGTGTGATATAGTGATACAGGTGAGAGGAGTAGTATTGTGATGTAGTGATACAGGTGAGGGGAGTAGTAGTGTGGTGTAGTGTGTGATGTAGTGATACAGGTAAGAGGAGTAGGGAGTAGTAGTATGGTGTAGTGTGTGATGTAGTGATACAGGTGAGAGGAGTAGTAGTGTGGTGTAGTGTGTGATGTAGTGATACAGGTGAGAGGAGTAGTAGTGCGGTGTAGTGATACAGGTGAGAGGAGTAGTAGTGCGGTGTAGTGATACAGGTGAGAGGAGTAGTAGTGTGGTGTAGTGTGTGATGTAGTGATACAGGTGAGAGGAGTAGTAGTATGGTGTAGTGTGTGATGTAGTGATACAGGTGAGAGGAGTAGTAGTGCGGTGTAGTGTGTGATGTAGTGATACAGGTGAGAGGAGTTGTAGTGTGTGATGTAGTGATACAGGTGAGAGGAGTAGCAGTATGGTGTAGTGTGTGATGTAGTGATACAGGTGAGAGGAGTAGCAGTATGGTGTGTGTGATGTAGTGATACAGGTGAGAGGAGTAGTAGTGTGGTGTAGTGTGTGATGTAGTGATACAGGTGAGGGGAGTAGCAGTGCGGTGTAGTGTGTGGTGTAGTGATACAGGTGAGAGGAGTAGTAGTGTGGTGTAGTGTGTGATGTAGTGATACAGGTGAGAGGAGTAGTAGTGTGGTGTAGTGTGTGATGTAGTGATACAGGTGAGAGGAGTAGCAATGTGATGTAGTGATACAGGTGAGAGGAGTAGTAGTGTGGTGTAGTGTGTGGTGTAGTGATACAGGTGAGAGGAGTAGTAATGTGGTGTAGTGTGTGATCTAGTGATACAGGTGAGAGGAGTAGTAGTGTGGTGTAGTGTGTGGTGTAGTGATACAGGTGAGAGGAGTAGTAGTGTGGTGTGTGATGTAGTAATACAGGTGAAAGGAGTACGGTGTAGTGTGTGATGTAGTGATACAGGTGAGAGGAGTAGTAGTATGGTGTAGTGTGTGATGTAGTGATACAGGTGAGAGGAGTAGTAGTATGGTGTAGTGTGTGATGTAGTGATACAGGTGAGAGGAGTAGCAGTGCGGTGTAGTGTGTGATGTAGTGATACAGGTGAGAGGAGTAGTAGTATGGTGTAGTGTGTGTGATGTAGTGATACAGGTGAGAGGAGTAGTAGTGCGGTGTAGTGTGTGATGTAGTGATACAGATGAGAGGAGAAGTAGTGCGGTGTAGTGTGTGATGTAGTGATACAGGTGAGAGGAGTAGTAGTGCGGTGTAGTGTGTGATGTAGTGATACAGGTGAGAGGAGAGTACTAGTGCGGTGTAGTGTGTGATGTAGTGATACAGGTGAGAGGGCTAGTAGTGTGGTGCAGTGTGTGATATAGTGATACAGGTGAGAGGAGTAGTAGTGTGGTGTAGTGTGTGATATAGTGATACAGGTGAGAGGAGTAGTAGTGTGATGTAGATATACAGGTGAGAGGAGTAGTAGTGTGGTGTAGTGTGTGATGTAGTGATACAGGTGAGAGGAGTAGTAGTGTGATGTAGTGATACAGGTGAGAGGAGTAGCAGTATGGTGTAGTGTGTGATGTAGTGATACAGGTGAGAGGAGTAGCAGTATGGTGTAGTGTGTGATGTAGTGATACAGGTGAGAGGAGAAGTAGTGAGGTGTAGTGTGTGATGTAGTGATACAGGTGAGGGGAGTAGCAGTGCGGTGTAGTGTGTGATGTAGTGATACAGGTGAGAGGAGTAGTAGTGTGATGTAGTGATACAGGTGAGAGGAGTAGTAGTGTGATGTAGTGATACAGGTGAGAGGAGTAGTAGTATGGTGTAGTGTGTGATGTAGTGATACAGGTGAGAGGAGTAGTAGTATGGTGTAGTGTGTGATGTAGTGATACAGGTGAGAGGAGTAGCAGTGCGGTGTAGTGTGTGATGTAGTGATACAGGTGAGAGGAGTAGTAGTATGGTGTAGTGTGTGTGATGTAGTGATACAGGTGAGAGGAGTAGTAGTGCGGTGTAGTGTGTGATGTAGTGATACAGGTGAGAGGAGAAGTAGTGCGGTGTAGTGTGTGATGCAGTGATACAGGTGAGAGGAGTAGTAGTGCGGTGTAGTGTGTGATGTAGTGATACAGGTGAGAGGAGAGTACTAGTGCGGTGTAGTGTGTGATGTAGTGATACAGGTGAGAGGGCTAGTAGTGTGGTGCAGTGTGTGATATAGTGATACAGGTGAGAGGAGTAGTAGTGTGGTGTAGTGTGTGATATAGTGATACAGGTGAGAGGAGTAGTAGTGTGATGTAGATATACAGGTGAGAGGAGTAGTAGTGTGGTGTAGTGTGTGATGTAGTGATACAGGTGAGAGGAGTAGTAGTGTGATGTAGTGATACAGGTGAGAGGAGTAGTAGTGTGATGTAGTGATACAGGTGAGAGGAGTAGTAGTACGGTGTAGTGTGTGATATAGTGATACAGGTGAGAGGAGTAGTAGTGTGGTGTAGTGTGTGATATAGTGATACAGGTGAGAGGAGTAGTAGTGTGGTGTAGTGTGTGATGTAGTGATACAGGTGAGAGGAGTAGTAGTGTGATGTAGTGATACAGGTGAGAGGAGTAGTAGTGTGATGTAGTGATACAGGTGAGAGGAGTAGTAGTATGGTGTAGTGTGTGATGTAGTGATACAGGTGAGAGGAGTAGTAGTTTGGTGTAGTGTGTGATGTAGTGATACAGGTGAGAGGAGTAGCAGTATGGTGTAGTGTGTGATGTAGTGATACAGGTGAGAGGAGTAGCAGTATGGTGTAGTGTGTGATGTAGTGATACAGGTGAGAGGAGTAGCAGTATGGTGTAGTGTGTGATGTAGTGATACAGGTGAGAGGAGTAGTAGTGCGGTGTAGTGTGTGATGTAGTGATACAGGTGAGAGGAGTAGCAGTATGGTGTAGTGTGTGATGTAGTGATACAGGTGAGAGGAGTAGTAGTGCGGTGTAGTGTGTGATGTAGTGATACAGGTGAGACGAGTAGTAGTATGGTGTAGTGTGTGATGTAGTGATACAGGTGAGAGGAGTAGTAGTGTGGTGTAGTGTGTGATGTAGTGATACAGGTGAGAGGAGTAGTAGTGTGGTGTAGTGTGTGATGTAGTGATACAGGTGAGGGGAGTAGTAGTGTGGTGTAGTGTGTGATGTAGTGATACAGGTAAGAGGAGTAGGGAGTAGTAGTATGGTGTAGTGTGTGATGTAGTGATACAGGTGAGAAGAGTAGTAGTGTAATGTAGTGATACAGGTGAGAGGAGTAGTAGTGCGGTGTAGTGATACAGGTGAGAGGAGTAGTAGTGCGGTGTAGTGTGTGATGTAGTGATACAGGTGAGAGGAGTAGTAGTATGGTGTAGTGTGTGATGTAGTGATACAGGTGAGAGGAGTAGTAGTAAGGTGTAGTGTGTGATGTAGTGATACAGGTGAGAGGAGTAGTAGTTTGTGATGTAGTGATACAGGTGAGATGAGTAGTAGTGCGGTGTAGTGTGTGATGTAGTGATACAGGTGAGAGGAGTAGTAGTGCGGTGTAGTGTGTGATGTAGTGATACAGGTGAGAGGAGAAGTAGTGCGGTGTAGTGTGTGATGTAGTGATACAGGTGAGAGGAGTAGTAGTGCGGTGTAGTGTGTGATGTAGTGATACAGGTGAGAGGAGTAGTAGTGCGGTGTAGTGTGTGATGTAGTGATACAGGTGAGAGGAGTAGTAGTGCGGTGTAGTGTGTGATGTAGTGATACAGGTGAGAGGAGTAGTAGTGCGGTGTAGTGTGTGATGTAGTGATACAGGTGAGAGGAGTAGTAGTGCGGTGTAGTGTGTGATGTAGTGATACAGGTGAGAGGAGTAGTAGTGCGGTGTAGTGTGTGATGTAGTGATACAGGTGAGAGGAGTAGTAGTGCGGTGTAGTGTGTGATGTAGTGATACAGGTGAGAGGAGTAGTAGTGCGGTGTAGTGTGTGATGTAGTGATACAGGTGAGAGGAGTAGTAGTGCGGTGTAGTGTGTGATGTAGTGATACAGGTGAGAGGAGTAGTAGTGTGTGGTGTAGTGATACAGGTGAGATGAGTAGTAGTGTGGTGTAGTGTGTGATGTAGTAATACAGGTGAAAGGAGTACGGTGTAGTGTGTGATGTAGTGATACAGGTGAGAGGAGTAGTAGTGTGGTGTAGTGTGTGATCTAGTGATACAGGTGAGTGGAGTAGTAGTGTGGTGTAGTGTGTGATATAGTGATACAGGTGAGAGGAGTAGCAATGTGGTGTAGTGATACAGGTGAGAGGAGTAGCAGTATGGTGTAGTGTGTGATGTAGTGATACATGTGAGAGGAGTAGTAGTGTGGTGTAGTGTGTGATCTAGTGATACAGGTGAGTGGAGTAGTAGTGTGGTGTAGTGTGTGATGTAGTGATACAGGTGAGAGGAGTAGTAGTGTGATATAGTGATATAGGTGAGAGGAGTAGTATTGTGATGTAGTGATACAGGTGAGGGGAGTAGTAGTGTGGTGTAGTGTGTGATGTAGTGATACAGGTAAGAGGAGTAGGGAGTAGTAGTATGGTGTAGTGTGTGATGTAGTGATACAGGTGAGAGGAGTAGTAGTGCGGTGTAGTGTGTGATGTAGTGATACAGGTGAGGGGAGTAGTAGTGTGGTGTAGTGTGTGATGTAGTGATACAGGTGAGAGGAGTAGTAGTGTGATGTAGTGATACAGGTGAGAGGAGTAGTAGTGCGGTGTAGTGATACAGGTGAGAGGAGTAGTAGTATGGTGTAGTGTGTGATGTAGTGATACAGGTGAGAGGAGTAGCAGTGCGGTGTAGTGTGTGATGTAGTGATACAGGTGAGAGGAGTTGTAGTGTGTGATGTAGTGATACAGGTGAGAGGAGTAGCAGTATGGTGTAGTGTGTGATGTAGTGATACAGGTGAGAGGAGTACCTAGTATGGTGTAGTGTGTGATGTAGTGATACAGGTGAGAGGAGTAGTAGTGTGGTGTAGTGTGTGATGTAGTGATACAGGTGAGGGGAGTAGCAGTGCGGTGTAGTGTGTGGTGTAGTGATACAGGTGAGAAGAGTAGTAGTGCGGTGTAGTGTGTGATGTAGTGATACAGGTAAGAGGAGTAGTAGTATGGTGTAGTGTGTGATGTAGTGATACAGGTGAGAGGAGTAGTAGTGTGGTGTAGTGTGTGATATAGTGATACAGGTGAGAGGAGTAGTAGTGTGGTGTAGTGTGTGATGTAGTGATACAGGTAAGAGGAGTAGGGAGTAGTAGTATGGTGTAGTGTGTGATGTAGTGATACAGGTGAGAGGAGTAGTAGTGTGGTGTAGTGTGTGATGTAGTGATACAGGTGAGAGGAGTAGTAGTGCGGTGTAGTGATACAGGTGAGAGGAGTAGTAGTGCGGTGTAGTGATACAGGTGAGAGGAGTAGTAGTGTGGTGTAGTGTGTGATGTAGTGATACAGGTGAGAGGAGTAGTAGTATGGTGTAGTGTGTGATGTAGTGATACAGGTGAGAGGAGTAGTAGTGTGGTGTAGTGTGTGATATAGTGATACAGGTGAGAGGAGTAGTAGTGCGGTGTAGTGTGTGATGTAGTGATACAGGTGAGAGGAGTTGTAGTGTGTGATGTAGTGATACAGGTGAGAGGAGTAGCAGTATGGTGTAGTGTGTGATGTAGTGATACAGGTGAGAGGAGTAGCAGTATGGTGTGTGTGATGTAGTGATACAGGTGAGAGGAGTAGTAGTGTGGTGTAGTGTGTGATGTAGTGATACAGGTGAGGGGAGTAGCAGTGCGGTGTAGTGTGTGGTGTAGTGATACAGGTGAGAGGAGTAGTAGTGTGTGATGTAGTGATACAGGTGAGAGGAGTAGTAGTGTGGTGTAGTGTGTGATATAGTGATACAAGTGAGAGGAGTAGTAGTGTGGTGTAGTGTGTGATGTAGTGATACAGGTGAGAGGAGTAGCAATGTGATGTAGTGATACAGGTGAGAGGAGTAGTAGTGTGGTGTAGTGTGTGGTGTAGTGATACAGGTGAGAGGAGTAGTAATGTGGTGTAGTGTGTGATCTAGTGATACAGGTGAGAGGAGTAGTAGTGTGGTGTAGTGATACAGGTGAGAGGAGTAGTAGTGTGGTGTGTGATGTAGTAATACAGGTGAAAGGAGTACGGTGTAGTGTGTGATGTAGTGATACAGGTGAGAGGAGTAGTAGTATGGTGTAGTGTGTGATGTAGTGATACAGGTGAGAGGAGTAGTAGTATGGTGTAGTGTGTGATGTAGTGATACAGGTGAGAGGAGTAGTAGTGCGGTGTAGTGTGTGATGTAGTGATACAGGTGAGAGGAGTTGTAGTATGGTGTAGTGTGTGAGATGTAGTGATACAGGTGAGAGGAGTAGTAGTGCGGTGTAGTGTGTGATGTAGTGATACAGGTGAGAGGAGTAGTAGTGCGGTGTAGTGTGTGATGTAGTGATACAGGTGAGAGGAGTAGTAGTACGGTGTAGTGTGTGATGTAGTGATACAGGTGAGAGGGCTAGTAGTGTGGTGTAGTGTGTGATATAGTGATACAGGTGAGAGGAGTAGTAGTGTGATGTAGATATACAGGTGAGAGGAGTAGTAGTGTGGTGTAGTGTGTGATGTAGTGATACAGGTGAGAGGAGTAGTAGTGCGGTGTAGTGTGTGATGTAGTGATACAGGTGAGGGGAGTAGTAGTGTGGTGTAGTGTGTGATGTAGTGATACAGGTGAGAGGAGTAGTAGTGTGATGTAGTGATACAGGTGAGAGGAGTAGTAGTGCGGTGTAGTGATACAGGTGAGAGGAGTAGTAGTGCGGTGTAGTGATACAGGTGAGAGGAGTAGTAGTGCGGTGTAGTGTGTGATGTAGTGATACAGGTGAGAGGAGTAGTAGTATGGTGTAGTGTGTGATGTAGTGATACAGGTGAGAGGAGTAGCAGTGCGGTGTAGTGTGTGATGTAGTGATACAGGTGAGAGGAGTTGTAGTGTGTGATGTAGTGATACAGGTGAGAGGAGTAGCAGTATGGTGTAGTGTGTGATGTAGTGATACAGGTGAGAGGAGTACCTAGTATGGTGTAGTGTGTGATGTAGTGATACAGGTGAGAGGAGTAGTAGTGTGGTGTAGTGTGTGATGTAGTGATACAGGTGAGGGGAGTAGCAGTGCGGTGTAGTGTGTGGTGTAGTGATACAGGTGAGAAGAGTAGTAGTGCGGTGTAGTGTGTGATGTAGTGATACAGGTAAGAGGAGTAGTAGTATGGTGTAGTGTGTGATGTAGTGATACAGGTGAGAGGAGTAGTAGTGTGGTGTAGTGTGTGATATAGTGATACAGGTGAGAGGAGTAGTAGTGTGGTGTAGTGTGTGATGTAGTGATACAGGTGAGAGGAGTAGCAATGTGATGTAGTGATACAGGTGAGAGGAGTAGAAGTATGGTGTAGTGTGTGATGTAGTGATACAGGTGAGAGGAGTAGCAATGTGGTGTAGTGTGTGATGTAGTGATACAGGTGAGAGGAGTAGTAGTGTGGTGTAGTGTGTGATGTAGTGATACTGGTGAGAGGAGTAGCAGTATGGTGTAGTGTGTGATGTAGTGATACATGTGAGAGGAGTAGTAGTGTGGTGTAGTGTGTGATGTAGTGATACATGTGAGAGGAGTAGTAGTGTGGTGTAGTGTGTGATATAGTGATACAGGTGAGAGGAGTAGTATTGTGATGTAGTGATACAGGTGAGGGGAGTAGTAGTGTGGTGTAGTGTGTGATGTAGTGATACAGGTAAGAGGAGTAGGGAGTAGTAGTATGGTGTAGTGTGTGATGTAGTGATACAGGTGAGAGGAGTAGTAGTGTGGTGTAGTGTGTGATGTAGTGATACAGGTGAGAGGAGTAGTAGTGCGGTGTAGTGATACAGGTGAGAGGAGTAGTAGTGCGGTGTAGTGATACAGGTGAGAGGAGTAGTAGTGTGGTGTAGTGTGTGATGTAGTGATACAGGTGAGAGGAGTAGTAGTATGGTGTAGTGTGTGATGTAGTGATACAGGTGAGAGGAGTAGTAGTGTGGTGTAGTGTGTGATATAGTGATACAGGTGAGAGGAGTAGTAGTGCGGTGTAGTGTGTGATGTAGTGATACAGGTGAGAGGAGTTGTAGTGTGTGATGTAGTGATACAGGTGAGAGGAGTAGCAGTATGGTGTAGTGTGTGATGTAGTGATACAGGTGAGAGGAGTAGCAGTATGGTGTGTGTGATGTAGTGATACAGGTGAGAGGAGTAGTAGTGTGGTGTAGTGTGTGATGTAGTGATACAGGTGAGGGGAGTAGCAGTGCGGTGTAGTGTGTGGTGTAGTGATACAGGTGAGAGGAGTAGTAGTGTGTGATGTAGTGATACAGGTGAGAGGAGTAGTAGTGTGGTGTAGTGTGTGATATAGTGATACAGGTGAGAGGAGTAGTAGTGTGGTGTAGTGTGTGATGTAGTGATACAGGTGAGAGGAGTAGCAATGTGATGTAGTGATACAGGTGAGAGGAGTAGTAGTGTGGTGTAGTGTGTGGTGTAGTGATACAGGTGAGAGGAGTAGTAATGTGGTGTAGTGTGTGATCTAGTGATACAGGTGAGAGGAGTAGTAGTGTGGTGTAGTGATACAGGTGAGAGGAGTAGTAGTGTGGTGTGTGATGTAGTAATACAGGTGAAAGGAGTACGGTGTAGTGTGTGATGTAGTGATACAGGTGAGAGGAGTAGTAGTATGGTGTAGTGTGTGATGTAGTGATACAGGTGAGAGGAGTAGTAGTATGGTGTAGTGTGTGATGTAGTGATACAGGTGAGAGGAGTAGTAGTGCGGTGTAGTGTGTGATGTAGTGATACAGGTGAGAGGAGTTGTAGTATGGTGTAGTGTGTGAGATGTAGTGATACAGGTGAGAGGAGTAGTAGTGCGGTGTAGTGTGTGATGTAGTGATACAGGTGAGAGGAGTAGTAGTGCGGTGTAGTGTGTGATGTAGTGATACAGGTGAGAGGAGTAGTAGTACGGTGTAGTGTGTGATGTAGTGATACAGGTGAGAGGGCTAGTAGTGTGGTGTAGTGTGTGATATAGTGATACAGGTGAGAGGAGTAGTAGTGTGATGTAGATATACAGGTGAGAGGAGTAGTAGTGTGGTGTAGTGTGTGATGTAGTGATACAGGTGAGAGGAGTAGTAGTGTGATGTAGTGATACAGGTGAGAGTAGTAGTGTGATGTAGTGATACAGGTGAGAGGAGTAGTGTGATGTAGTGATACAGGTGAGAGGAGTAGTAGTACGGTGTAGTGTGTGATATAGTGATACAGGTGAGAGGAGTAGTAGTGTGGTGTAGTGTGTGATATAGTGATACAGGTGAGAGGAGTAGTAGTGTGGTGTAGTGTGTGATATAGTGATACAGGTGAGAGGAGTAGTAGTGTGATGTAGATATACAGGTGAGAGGAGTAGTAGTGCGGTGTAGTGTGTGATGTAGTGATACAGGTGAGAGGAGTAGTAGTGCGGTGTAGTGTGGGATGTAGTGATACAGGTGAGAGGAGTAGTAGTGCGGTGTAGTGTGTGATGTAGTGATACAGGTGAGAGGAGTAGTAGTGCGGTGTAGTGTGTGATGTAGTGATACAGGTGAGAGGAGTAGTAGTGCGGTGTAGTGTGTGATGTAGTGATACAGGTGAGAGGAGTAGTAGTACGGTGTAGTGTGTGATGTAGTGATACAGGTGAGAGGGCTAGTAGTGTGGTGTAGTGTGTGATATAGTGATACAGGTGAGAGGAGTAGTAGTGTGGTGTAGTGTGTGATATAGTGATACAGGTGAGAGGAGTAGTAGTGTGATGTAGATATACAGGTGAGAGGAGTAGTAGTGTGGTGTAGTGTGTGATGTAGTGATACAGGTGAGAGGAGTAGTAGTGTGATGTAGTGATACAGGTGAGAGGAGTAGTAGTGTGATGTAGTGATACAGGTGAGAGGAGTAGTAGTACGGTGTAGTGTGTGATATAGTGATACAGGTGAGAGGAGTAGTAGTGTGGTGTAGTGTGTGATATAGTGATACAGGTGAGAGGAGTAGTAGTGCGGTGTAGTGTGTGATATAGTGATACAGGTGAGAGGAGTAGTAGTGTGATGTAGATATACAGGTGAGAGGAGTAGTAGTGCGGTGTAGTGTGTGATGTAGTGATACAGGTGAGAGGAGTAGTAGTGCGGTGTAGTGTGGGATGTAGTGATACAGGTGAGAGGAGTAGTAGTGCGGTGTAGTGTGGGATGTAGTGATACAGGTCAGAGGAGTAGTAGTGCGGTGTAGTGTGTGATGTAGTGATACAGGTGAGAGGAGTAGTAGTGCGGTGTAGTGTGTGATGTAGTGATACAGGTGAGAGGAGTAGTAGTGCGGTGTAGTGTGTGATGTAGTGATACAGGTGAGAGGAGTAGTAGTGCGGTGTAGTGTGTGATGTAGTGATACAGGTGAGAGGAGTAGTAGTGCGGTTTAGTGTGTGATGTAGTGATACAGGTGAGAGGAGTAGTAGTGTGGTGTAGTGTGTGATATAGTGATACAGGTGAGAGGAGTAGTAGTGTGATGTAGTGATACAGGTGAGAGGAGTAGTAGTGTGGTGTAGTGTGTGATATAGTGATACAGGTGAGAGGAGTAGTAGTGTGGTGTAGTGTGTGATGTAGTGATACAGGTGAGAGGAGTAGCAATGTGATGTAGTGATACAGGTGAGAGGAGTAGCAGTATGGTGTAGTGTGTGATGTAGTGATACAGGTGAGAGTAGTAGTAGTTAGTGTGGTGTAGTGTGTGATGTAGTGATACAGGTGAGAGGAGTATGGTGTAGTGTGTGATGTAGTGATACAGGTGAGAGGAGTAGGAGTGTGGTGTGTGTGATGTACTGATACAGGTGTAGTGTGTGATACAGGTGAGAGGAGTAGGAGTGTGGTGTGTGTGATGTACTGATACAGGTGTAGTGTGTGATACAGGTGAGAGGAGTAGTAGTGTGGTGTAGTGTGTGATGTAGTGATACAGGTGAGAGGAGTAGTAGTATGGTGTAGTGTGTGATGTAGTGATACAGGTGAGAGGAGTAGTAGTGCGGTGTAGTGTGTGATGTAGTGATACAGGTGAGAGGAGTTGTAGTGTGTGATGTAGTGATACAGGTGAGAGGAGTAGCAGTATGGTGTAGTGTGTGATGTAGTGATACAGGTGAGAGGAGTTGTAGTGTGTGATGTAGTGATACAGGTGAGAGGAGTAGCAGTATGGTGTAGTGTGTGATGTAGTGATACAGGTGAGAGGAGTAGTAGTGTGGTGTAGTGTGTGATGTAGTGATACAGGTGAGGGGAGTAGCAGTGCGGTGTAGTGTGTGGTGTAGTGATACAGGTGAGAGGAGTAGTAGTGTGGTGTAGTGTGTGATGTAGTGATACAGGTGAGAGGAGTAGTAGTGCGGTGTAGTGTGTGATGTAGTGATACAGGTGAGAGGAGTAGTAGTGCGGTGTAGTGTGTGATGTAGTGATACAGGTGAGAGGAGTAGTAGTGCGGTGTAGTGTGTGATGTAGTGATACAGGTGAGAGGAGTAGTAGTGCGGTGTAGTGTGTGATGTAGTGATACAGGTGAGAGGAGTAGTAGTGCGGTGTAGTGTGTGATGTAGTGATACAGGTGAGAGGAGTAGTAGTGCGGTGTAGTGTGTGATGTAGTGATACAGGTGAGAGGAGTAGTAGTGTGGTGTAGTGTGTGATATAGTGATACAGGTGAGAGGAGTAGTAGTGTGATGTAGTGATACAGGTGAGAGGAGTAGTAGTGTGGTGTAGTGTGTGATGTAGTGATACAGGTGAGAGGAGTAGCAATGTGATGTAGTGATACAGGTGAGAGGAGTAGTAGTGTGGTGTAGTGTGTGATGTAGTGATACCGGTGAGAGGAGTACGGTGTAGTGTGTGATGTAGTGATACAGGTGAGAGGAGTAGTAGTGTGGTGTAGTGTGTGGTGTAGTGATACAGGTGAGAGGAGTAGTAGTGTGGTGTGTGATGTAGTAATACAGGTGAAAGGAGTACGGTGTAGTGTGTGATGTAGTGATACAGGTGAGAGGAGTAGTAGTGTGGTGTAGTGTGTGATCTAGTGATACAGATGAGTGGAGTAGTAGTGTGGTGTGTGTGTGATCTAGTGATACAGGTGAGAGGAGTAGCAATGTGATGTAGTGATACAGGTGAGAGGAGTAGAAGTGTGGTGTAGTGTGTGATGTAGTGATACAGGTGAGAGGAGTAGCAATGTGGTGTAGTGATACAGGTGAGAGGAGTAGCAGTATGGTGTAGTGTGTGATGTAGTGATACATGTGAGAGGAGTAGTAGTGTGGTGTAGTGTGTGATAACAAGAGATATGGTAAGAACTTACCTTTGTTATCTCTGTTTCTACGAAGTCCATAGGGTCCACAGGGTTGACCTTGGGTTATAGCTGGAACAGGATCCATGGGCACCACACAGTTAAGCTTTTAGCTCCCAGGATGCACTTGGGTCCTCCTCTATACCCCGCCCCCGAGCCACAGGCACCTCAGTTGGTAAGCAGCCTAGGCCGGAGGAGAATATGGAACAGAGAGAAGGAAGACTGGAACACACAAGAAACCATACTCACAGCAATAGGAGACGGAAAACCGGTGACCAGCCACACAGCCCATTTGAAGCCAGGTGCGTCAGGGCGGGCGCCCTGTGGACCCTATGGACTTCGTAGAAACAGAGATAACAAAGGTAAGTTCTTACCATATCTCTTGTTTTCTACTTCAGGGTCCATAGGGGGTCCACAGGGTTGACCTTGGGGATGTCCCAAAGCAGTACAACTAAGGGCGGGGACGCTCCTGTGCTGAAAGGAGTACCCGGCGCCCAAAGGATGCATCCTGAGAGGCAAAGGTGTCAAACGCATAGAACCTCAAAAACGTTTGAATTGAAGACCAAGTGGCCGCCTTACACAGCTGAACAGCAGAAGCGCCACGTCTAGCAGCCCAAGAGGGACCCACAGAACGAGTGGAATGAGCCTTAACAGAGGCTGGCACAGGTAAGCCCTCCTGTGCATAAGCCTCACAAATAACGGAACGAAGCCAACGGGCTAACGTTTGTTTGTTGGCAGGCCAACCCCTCTTGTGAAAACCAAAGAGGATAAACAAGGAATCAGACTTCCTAACCGAAGCCGTCCGGTCTACATAAATTCTAAGCGCCCGGACCACATCTAAGGAAGTCTCACCAGCTGAAAGATCAGGGGACTGAAAAACTGGCACAACAAGTTCCTGATTAATATGGAACTTCGAGACCACTTTGGGCAAAAACTCAGGACGAGTGCGGAGCACCGCTCTGTCCTGGTGAAAAATCAGGAAAGGAGGGCGACAGGAAAGCGCCCCCAATTCAGACACCCTACTGGCCGAAGCAATTGCCAGGAGAAAAACCGTCTTAAATGTCAGCCACTTGAGCTCCACCGCCTCAAGAGGCTCAAACGGAGGACCCTGCAGGACCCGTAGCACCACCGCCAAGTCCCAAGGAGCCACAGGAGGCACAAAGGGAGGCTGGATCCTGAGAACACCTTGGAAAAAGGTGTGAACGTCTGGTAGTATTGCAATCCGCCGTTGAAACCACACGGACAAGGCGGACACATGAACCTTCAGAGATGCAAGGCGTAAGCCGAGATCCAATCCTGACTGAAGAAATTCCAAGATCCTAGAAACTCGGAACACCTGAGGATCATAAAGTCTGGACTCACACCACTGAAAGTAAGTGTGCCACACTCTGTGATAAATCCGTGCTGAAGCAGGCTTGCGTGCCCTGAGCATCGTACCAATAACCGAACTGGAGAAGCCCCGAGACCTCAAGACGGCTGTCTCAAGAGCCACGCCGTCAAAGACAGCCGACCCAGATCCGGGTAAAGGCAGGGCCCCTGAGACAACAGGTCCCGACGTTGAGGAAGAAGGTACGGAGCGTCGATGGAGAGGCTCCTCAGATCGGAGTACCAAGGACGTCTGGGCCACGCCGGAGCTACCAGCACGAGCATGCCGCCGTCCTGCTTGAATTTCCGCAGAACCCGAGGAAGCAGGGATATCGGAGGAAACAGATACGCCAGGTGAAACGTCCATGTCACCGACAGCGCGTCCACCAGACTTGCACCTGCGTCTCTTGTCCTTGACCCGTAAACGGGCAACTTGTGATTGTGACGGGAGGCCATCAAGTCCAGCTCCGGCAGTCCCCACCTGTCCACGAGTAGCTGAAACACCTCTGGGTGAAGCGACCATTCCCCGGGATGCACGTCGTGACGGCTGAGGAAGTCCGCCTCCCAATTGAGGACTCCGGGGATGAAGACCGCCGAGATCGCTGGAATGTGACCCTCCGCCCAAGACAGGATACGAGACACCTCCGACCTCGCTGCCTGACTGCGAGTTCCGCCTTGGTGATTGATATACGCCACCGTGGTGGCGTTGTCGGACTGCACCTGTACCGCCCTTCCGTGAAGAGCGGGGCCGGACGACTGCAGGGCCTTGTATACTGCCCGCAGTTCCAGGATGTTGATGGGGAGAAGTGCTTCTTCCGCTGACCAACGACCCTGAAGCGACAAAGAGCCGGTCACTGCCCCCCAACCCCGGAGACTGGCATCCGTCGTGAGCAGGACCCAGTCCGGGATCCAAAATGGGCGCCCCTCGACCAGATGAGCTGTCTGAAGCCACCAAGCCAAAGATAGCCGAACGTCCGGAGACAACACCAGCACCTGAGAGCGGATCCGGTGAGGTAACCCGTTCCATTCTGATAGAATCAGCCCCTGCAGGGGCCGGGAATGGAACTGGGCAAATTCCACCATGTCGAATGTCGACACCATGGACCCCAGAACTCTCATAGCCGAATGGACCGACAGGCGGCAACGGCTCAGGCAACTGCGTATCCGCAGCTGTAGTGAGGCGACCTTCTCCGGAGTCAGGAAGATCCTTTGCTGACGCGAATCCAGCAGGGCTCCCAAATGAACCATCCGCTGTGATGGAATCAGAGAGGACTTTTTCCAATTTATCAACCACCCGTGCGCTTGCAGGCAAGCGATCGTCAGGTGGAGATGTTGAAGCAGTACCTCCGGGGAGCTCGCCAGCAACAGGAGGTCGTCCAGGTACGGCAGCAGATGTGCGGCCATGACCGCCATAATCTTCGTGAACACCCTCGGTGCCGTGGAGAGACCAAAGGGTAGCGCCTGGAACTGATAGTGGTGTTGAAGGATAGCGAACCTCAGATACCGCTGGTGTGAAGATGCTATCGGAACATGGAGGTAGGCGTCCTGGATGTCCAGGGACACCATGTAATCCCCCGGTTCCATCGCCAGAATGATGGAACGTAACGTTTCCATCCTGAACTTGGGAACTCTGAGGAATTTGTTCAGAGACTTCAAGTTGAGGATAGGGCGATGAGAACCATTGGGTTTCTGCACCAGAAACAGAGACGAATAATACCCCGTCCCTCGTTGTGATAGAGGAATGGGAACAATGACCCCTGCTTTCAGCAAGGACTCTATAGCCTCCTGAACCTGTAACGCCTTGGTCTTGTTCTGAGAAGGACTTGTGCAGAAAAACTGGTGGGGTGGTCTGTGCCGAAAAGACAGGGCGTACCCCTGGGAGACCACTTCTCGAACCCAGGCATCCGTGGTGGTATTGTGCCAGCACTGGGCAAATAGAAGAAGTTGGCCTCCCACTCTGAGGTCCCCCAGAGGGAGGCCCGTCCCATCAGGCCGCAGGTTTATCTTCCTGCTTGGAAGAAGGGCGCCGAGCACTCCAGGCTTGCTTCTTGGGTTTAGAGGCCGTCTTACTCGCAGACTGTCTCGGGAAGGACTGACCTTTCGCCTTACCCTGAACGCGAAAGGAACGAAAAGCCGAACTCCGAACCTTAGCAGGCAGTGCCGCCGAAGGGAGGAAGGCCGACTTGGATTTAGCCAGGGTGTCCACTAATTTGTCCAAGTCCGGACCAAATAGTAATTCCCCATTGAAAGGTAAGGCCTCCAGACCTTTCTTTGAATCAGAGTCCGCTCTCCAGGACCGCAACCATAAGGATCGGCGGGCAGACACCGCTGCAGCCGATACCCGCGAGGTCAGCAGACTAGCATCTAAAGAAGCTTCTCCAATGTAAGAAGCGGCGTCCCTCATTTGTCCCAACAACGCCCGCTGGACATCCGGAGCGTCGTCCGGGAAGGTATCTTCCAATGCATTGGCCCACCCCTCAATGGCCTTGGCCACCCAGGAAATGGCCATGGACGGTCGGGCCACCGCCCCGGAGAGGGAGTAAATAGACTTTAAGCAAGTCTCAACTTTCCTGTCCGTGGGATCCTTCAGCGAGGATATCGACGGTAATGGTAAGGTGGCGCCCCGAGTTAAACGGGTGACATGGGAATCCACCGCCGGTGGAGTTTCCCATTTTTTACAATGTGCCTCAGGGAAGGGGTAATTAGAAGCCAACTGCTTCTGAGGAAGGAATCTCTTACTGGGCGCCTGCCAAGCTACCGCCATATGATCCGTCAACTGATCCGACAGGGGAAACACCGCAGAAGCCACCTTAGTTTTTTTGAAACTAGGAAGCTTCGACCTAGGAACCGGTGCCTCATCCTCTATAAGAAGAATAGCTCGCACCGCCCTAACTAGTGCTCGCACATTAATGGACGACTTGGTATCCATTTCCTGGACCGAGGCGTCCGAGTCAGTGTCATCAGGGACCTCCCCATCATCTGAGGAACCCTCGGAGTCCGATACCTGAGCAGCCCGTGTCATGAGTGGGCGTTTAGAAATCCTAGAAGGCATGTCAGTCTGCAACATTGACTGAAAAGCCGAGGAAGCGGCCGCCAAATTTTGCACGGAGTTGGAGAGCACATCCACCCATGGTGGAGGCGTCGCCATAGGGGCCTGAAAAGGTACCACAGGCTGCTGCGGCACAGGGGAAGCCTGTATATACATAGGCAACCCCGCATAGGGACCAACTGATTGAGACCCAGGAGGACTCCGCAATAACTGCGGGACACCCGGGGAATGGGGGATGGTCGGCTGGGGCACCGCCCTAGTAGGGAGAGCAGTCGGGACCGACAGACGGTCCGCAATAGACACCAGCACTTGAGAAAACATCGCCCACGGTGGTTCCTGCACCAGAGAAGGTCTGGATGGGCCAGGAGCCACCTGGCATCGACTACACAGGCCATCCTGTGACAAATCCTCCCTATCTACTCCTGCAGAACAGCGTCCGCAGGAGGCCAACACCGGAGCCACTGAGCGCTCAACCTCCTCGTCTGACATGACAGAATATATTATATATCTGGCACCAGGGTAGAAGTGAAACGCACTCACCGGTGTGCTGAACAACAGCCCACAATATGGCACTGAGTAGCACACTACTGTATGTGACGGACCTCACAAATACGTGATCTATATAAGTGAGGTCAGTAGAAACGCCCCTCCCCCACACACCTGCAGGGCTTGTAGGAGAAGTAAAGGGATAGGTATAAGCTGACAGTAAGTAGAAAATAAGCACAGACAGGCAGCACTAGCAAAAAGTCACATACCATGCAGGAAGATATACTCACTGCACCTTTCCACTACAATCAACCTCCCAGATTCAGTGTCTGGGAGGACTATAGTGCTGTGTACGCTGTCCTTAATCAGGGGAGAGGTACACAGGGGGACCGGTCCGCGTGCTCCCTGAGATCTGCGCTGCCACTGTGGGAAAATGGCCGCTGGAGACCTCAGAGGAGGAGTGGCCGAGTAATCTGCAGCTCAGCGACGCCAGACTGCGTGCTGAAAGGCGCGCTGAGCTGAGGGGAGGAGCCGCTGACAGGGAAGGCTTCCTCCCCTGGCTGGCCATAACCCCAGGGATGCTGGCTTCCCGCTTGCCGGTTATCCCTTGTGGTCTAGTGGTCCCACGGGTTATGGGGGGGGGCCCGCCGCCACTGCCAGCAGCCTCTGGTCTGTCCCCAGGACCGGAGGCTAAAGGACTGCATTTAAGGCATTCCGCGCGCCGCCGCTAGCCAGCGACGCGCGGCTTACCTGCATCCCTGGCGACTCCGGCAGCAGTCCTGGGAGGTAGACAGAGTCCGGCTAGTACGGACTCTGTCCTCCCGCCGCGATCCCCAGATCAGTACTGGCGTCGCGGCGCCAGTCGGGGATCAGAGCGGCAGCGTGGGCGTCTGTACAGACAGCCCTTCGCTGCCGTCTGTAGTAAAAATAGATTAAAACTAAATAAAATTTAACTTAAAATAAAAAGCTTCTGGGGGCTGCTCCTGCAGCCCCCCTGCGCGGTGACCGACTCCGGCCGGGCACCAGCTTACACTGAGGTGCCTGTGGCTCGGGGGCGGGGTATAGAGGAGGACCCAAGTGCATCCTGGGAGCTAAAAGCTTAACTGTGTGGTGCCCATGGATCCTGTTCCAGCTATAACCCAAGGTCAACCCTGTGGACCCCCTATGGACCCTGAAGTAGAAATAGTGATACAGGTGAGAGGAGTAGTATTGTGATGTAGTGATACAGGTGAGGGGAGTAGTAGTGTGGTGTAGTGTGTGATGTAGTGATACAGGTAAGAGGAGTAGGGAGTAGTAGTATGGTGTAGTGTGTGATGTAGTGATACAGGTGAGAGGAGTAGTAGTGTGATGTAGTGATACAGGTGAGAGGAGTAGTAGTGCGGTGTAGTGATACAGGTGAGGAGTAGTAGTGCGGTGTAGTGATACAGGTGAGAGGAGTAGTAGTGTGGTGTAGTGTGTGATGTAGTGATACAGGTGAGAGGAGTAGTAGTGTGGTGTAGTGTGTGATGTAGTGATACAGGTGAGAGGAGTAGTAGTATGGTGTAGTGTGCGATGTAGTGATACAGGTGAGAGGAGTAGTAGTGCGGTGTAGTGTGTGATGTAGTGATACAGGTGAGAGGAGTTGTAGTGTGTGATGTAGTGATACAGGTGAGAGGAGTAGCAGTATGGTGTAGTGTGTGATGTAGTGATACAGGTGAGAGGAGTAGCAGTATGGTGTAGTGTGTGATGTAGTGATACAGGTGAGAGGAGTAGTAGTGTGGTGTAGTGTGTGATGTAGTGATACAGGTGAGGGGAGTAGTTGTGCGGTGTAGTGTGTGGTGTAGTGATACACGTGAGAAGAGTAGTAGTGCGGTGTAGTGATACAGGTAAGAGGAGTAGTAGTATGGTGTAGTGTGTGATGTAGTGATACAGGTGAGAGGAGTAAGAGTGTGGTGTAGTGTGTGATATAGTGATACAGGTGAGAGGAGTAGTAGTGTGGTGTAGTGTGTGATGTAGTGATACAGGTGAGAGGAGTAGCAATGTGATGTAGTGATACAGGTGAGAGGAGTAGTAGTGTGGTGTAGTGTGTGATGTAGTGATACAGGTGAGAGGAGTAGCAATGTGGTGTAGTGATACAGGTGAGAGGAGTAGCAGTATGGTGTAGTGTGTGATGTAGTGATACATGTGAGAGGAGTAGTAGTGTGGTGTAGTGTGTGATATAGTGATACAGGTGAGAGGAGTAGTATTGTGATGTAGTGATACAGGTGAGGGGAGTAGTAGTGTGGTGTAGTGTGTGATGTAGTGATACAGGTAAGAGGAGTAGGGAGTAGTAGTATGGTGTAGTGTGTGATGTAGTGATACAGGTGAGAGGAGTAGTAGTGTGGTGTAGTGTGTGATGTAGTGATACAGGTGAGAGGAGTAGTAGTGTGATGTAGTGATACAGGTGAGAGGAGTAGTAGTGCGATGTAGTGATACAGGTGAGAGGAGTAGTAGTGCGGTGTAGTGATACAGGTGAGAGGAGTAGTAGTGTGGTGTAGTGTGTGATGTAGTGATACAGGTGAGAGGAGTAGTAGTATGGTGTAGTGTGTGATGTAGTGATACAGGTGAGAGGAGTAGTAGTGCGGTGTAGTGTGTGATGTAGTGATACAGGTGAGAGGAGTTGTAGTGTGTGATGTAGTGATACAGGTGAGAGGAGTAGCAGTATGGTGTAGTGTGTGATGTAGTGATACAGGTGAGAGGAGTAGTAGTGTGGTGTAGTGTGTGATGTAGTGATACAGGTGAGGGGAGTAGCAGTGCGGTGTAGTGTGTGGTGTAGTGATACAGGTGAGAAGAGTAGTAGTGCGGTGTAGTGTGTGATGTAGTGATACAGGTAAGAGTAGTAGTAGTATGGTGTAGTGTGTGATGTAGTGATAAAGGTGAGAGGAGTAGTAGTGCGGTGTAGTGTGTGATATAGTGATACAGGTGAGAGGAGTAGTAGTGCGGTGTAGTGTGTGATGTAGTGATACAGGTGAGAGGAGTAGCAGTGCGGTGTAGTGTGTGATGTAGTGATACAGGTGAGAGGAGTAGCAGTGCGGTGTAGTGTGTGATGTAGTGATACAGGTGAGAGGAGTAGCAGTGCGGTGTAGTGTGTGATGTAGTGATACAGGTGAGAGGAGTAGGAGTGCGGTGTAGTGTGTGATGTAGTGATACAGGTGAGAGGAGTAGTAGTATGGTGTAGTGTGTGATGTAGTGATACAGGTGAGAGGAGTAGGAGTGCGGTGTAGTGTGTGATGTAGTGATACAGGTGAGAGGAGTAGGAGTGCGGTGTAGTGTGTGATGTAGTGATACAGGTGAGAGGAGTAGGAGTGCGGTGTAGTGTGTGATGTAGTGATACAGGTGAGAGGAGTAGGAGTGCGGTGTAGTGTGTGATGTAGTGATACAGGTGAGAGGAGTAGTAGTGCGGTGTAGTGTGTGATGTAGTGATACAGGTGAGAGGAGTAGTAGTGCGGTGTAGTGTGTGATGTAGTGATACAGGTGAGAGGAGTAGTAGTGCGGTGTAGTGTGTGATGTAGTGATACAGGTGAGAGGAGTAGTAGTATGGTGTAGTGTGTGATGTAGTGATACAGGTGAGAGGAGTAGTAGTGCGGTGTAGTGTGTGATGTAGTGATACAGGTGAGAGGAGTAGTAGTGCGGTGTAGTGTGTGATGTAGTGATACAGGTGAGAGGAGTAGTAGTGCGGTGTAGTGATACAGGTGAGAGGAGTAGTAGTGCGGTGTAGTGTGTGATGTAGTGATACAGGTGAGAGGAGTAGTAGTGCGGTGTAGTGTGTGATGTAGTGATACAGGTGAGAGGAGTAGTAGTGCGGTGTAGTATGTGATGTAGTGATACAGGTGAGAGGAGTACGGTGTAGTGTGTGATGTAGTAATACAGGTGAGAGGAGTACGGTGTAGTGTGTGATGTAGTGATACAGGTGAGAGGAGTACGGTGTAGTGTGTGATGTAGTGGTACAGGTGAGAGGAGTAGTAGTGTGTGATGTAGTGATACAGGTGAGAGGAGTAGTAGTGCGGTGTAGTGTGTGATGTAGTGATACAGGTGAGAGGAGTAGCAGTGCGGTGTAGGGTGTGATGTACTGATACAGGTGAGAGGAGTAGGAGTGCGGTCTAGTGTGTGATGTAGTGATACAGGTGAGAGGAGTAGGAGTGCGGTGTAGTGTGTGATGTAGTGATACAGGTGAGAGGAGTAGCAGTGCGGTGTAGTGTGTGATGTAGTGATACAGGTGAGAGGAGTAGTAGTGTGTGATGTAGTGATACAGGTGAGAGGAGTAGTAGTGCGGTGTAGTATGTGATGTAGTGATACAGGTGAGAGGAGTACGGTGTAGTGTGTGATGTAGTGATACAGGTGAGAGGAGTACGGTGTAGTGTGTGATGTAGTGATACAGGTGAGAGGAGTACGGTGTAGTGTGTGATGTAGTGATACAGGTGAGAGGAGTACGGTGTAGTGTGTGATGTAGTGGTACAGGTGAGAGGAGTAGTAGTGTGTGATGTAGTGATACAGGTGAGAGGAGTAGTAGTGCGGTGTAGTGTGTGATGTAGTGATACAGGTGAGAGGAGTAGCAGTATGGTGTAGTGTGTGATGTAGTGATACAGGTGAGAGGAGTAGTAGTGCGGTGTAGTGTGTGATGTAGTGATACAGGTGAGAGGAGTAGCAGTATGGTGTAGTGTGTGATGTAGTGATACAGGTGAGAGGAGTAGTAGTGCGGTGTAGTATGTGATGTAGTGATACAGGTGAGAGGAGTACGGTGTAGTGTGTGATGTAGTGATACAGGTGAGAGGAGTACGGTGTAGTGTGTGATGTAGTGATACAGGTGAGAGGAGTACGGTGTAGTGTGTGATGTAGTGGTACAGGTGAGAGGAGTAGTAGTGTGTGATGTAGTGATACAGGTGAGAGGAGTAGCAGTGCGGTGTAGTGTGTGATGTAGTGATACAGGTGAGAGGAGTAGTAGTGCGGTGTAGTGTGTGATGTAGTGATACAGGTGAGAGGAGTAGTAGTGCGGTGTAGTGTGTGATGTAGTGATACAGGTGAGAGGAGTAGTAGTGCGGTGTAGTGTGTGATGTAGTGATACAGGTGAGAGGAGTAGTAGTGCGGTGTAGTGTGTGATGTAGTGATACAGGTGAGAGGAGTAGTAGTGCGGTGTAGTGTGTGATGTAGTGATACAGGTGAGAGGAGTAGTAGTGCGGTGTAGTGTGTGATGTAGTGATACAGGTGAGAGGAGTAGTAGTATGGTGTAGTGTGTGATGTAGTGATACAGGTGAGAGGAGTAGTAGTATGGTGTAGTGTGTGATGTAGTGATACAGGTGAGAGGAGTAGTAGTATGGTGTAGTGTGTGATGTAGTGATACAGGTGAGAGGAGTAGTAGTATGGTGTAGTGTGTGATGTAGTGATACAGGTGAGAGGAGTAGTAGTGCGGTGTAGTGTGTGATGTAGTGATACAGGTGAGAGGAGTAGTAGTGCGGTGTAGTGTGTGATGTAGTGATACAGGTGAGAGGAGTAGTAGTGCGGTGTAGTGTGTGATGTAGTGATACAGGTGAGAGGAGTAGTAGTGCGGTGTAGTGTGTGATGTAGTGATACAGGTGAGAGGAGTAGTAGTGCGGTGTAGTGTGTGATGTAGTGATACAGGTGAGAGGAGTAGTAGTATGGTGTAGTGTGTGATGTAGTGATACAGGTGAGAGGAGTAGTAGTGCGGTGTAGTGTGTGATGTAGTGATACAGGTGAGAGGAGTAGTAGTGCGGTGTAGTGTGTGATGTAGTGATACAGGTGAGAGGAGTAGTAGTGCGGTGTAGTGTGTGATGTAGTGATACAGGTGAGAGGAGTAGTAGTGCGGTGTAGTGTGTGATGTAGTGATACAGGTGAGAGGAGTAGTAGTGCGGTGTAGTGTGTGATGTAGTGATACAGGTGAGAGGAGTAGTAGTGCGGTGTAGTGTGTGATGTAGTGATACAGGTGAGAGGAGTAGTAGTGCGGTGTAGTGTGTGATGTAGTGATACAGGTGAGAGGAGTAGTAGTGCGGTGTAGTGTGTGATGTAGTGATACAGGTGAGAGGAGTAGTAGTGCGGTGTAGTGTGTGATGTAGTGATACAGGTGAGAGGAGTAGTAGTATGGTGTAGTGTGTGATGTAGTGATACAGGTGAGAGGAGTAGTAGTATGGTGTAGTGTGTGATGTAGTGATACAGGTGAGAGGAGTAGTAGTATGGTGTAGTGTGTGATGTAGTGATACAGGTGAGAGGAGTAGTAGTATGGTGTAGTGTGTGATGTAGTGATACAGGTGAGAGGAGTAGTAGTGCGGTGTAGTGTGTGATGTAGTGATACAGGTGAGAGGAGTAGTAGTGCGGTGTAGTGTGTGATGTAGTGATACAGGTGAGAGGAGTAGTAGTATGGTGTAGTGTGTGATGTAGTGATACAGGTGAGAGGAGTAGTAGTGCGGTGTAGTGTGTGATGTAGTGATACAGGTGAGAGGAGTAGTAGTGCGGTGTAGTGTGTGATGTAGTGATACAGGTGAGAGGAGTAGTAGTGCGGTGTAGTGTGTGATGTAGTGATACAGGTGAGAGGAGTAGTAGTGCGGTGTAGTGTGTGATGTAGTGATACAGGTGAGAGGAGTAGTAGTGCGGTGTAGTGTGTGATGTAGTGATACAGGTGAGAGGAGTAGTAGTGCGGTGTAGTGTGTGATGTAGTGATACAGGTGAGAGGAGTAGTAGTGCGGTGTAGTGTGTGATGTAGTGATACAGGTGAGAGGAGTAGTAGTGCGGTGTAGTGTGTGATGTAGTGATACAGGTGAGAGGAGTAGTAGTATGGTGTAGTGTGTGATGTAGTGATACAGGTGAGAGGAGTAGTAGTATGGTGTAGTGTGTGATGTAGTGATACAGGTGAGAGGAGTAGTAGTATGGTGTAGTGTGTGATGTAGTGATACAGGTGAGAGGAGTAGTAGTATGGTGTAGTGTGTGATGTAGTGATACAGGTGAGAGGAGTAGTAGTGCGGTGTAGTGTGTGATGTAGTGATACAGGTGAGAGGAGTAGTAGTGCGGTGTAGTGTGTGATGTAGTGATACAGGTGAGAGGAGTAGTAGTGCGGTGTAGTGTGTGATGTAGTGATACAGGTGAGAGGAGTAGTAGTGCGGTGTAGTGTGTGATGTAGTGATACAGGTGAGAGGAGTAGTAGTGCGGTGTAGTGTGTGATGTAGTGATACAGGTGAGAGGAGTAGTAGTATGGTGTAGTGTGTGATGTAGTGATACAGGTGAGAGGAGTAGTAGTGCGGTGTAGTGTGTGATGTAGTGATACAGGTGAGAGGAGTAGTAGTGCGGTGTAGTGTGTGATGTAGTGATACAGGTGAGAGGAGTAGTAGTGCGGTGTAGTGTGTGATGTAGTGATACAGGTGAGAGGAGTAGTAGTGCGGTGTAGTGTGTGATGTAGTGATACAGGTGAGAGGAGTAGTAGTGCGGTGTAGTGTGTGATGTAGTGATACAGGTGAGAGGAGTAGTAGTGCGGTGTAGTGTGTGATGTAGTGATACAGGTGAGAGGAGTAGTAGTGCGGTGTAGTGTGTGATGTAGTGATACAGGTGAGAGGAGTAGTAGTGCGGTGTAGTGTGTGATGTAGTGATACAGGTGAGAGGAGTAGTAGTGCGGTGTAGTGTGTGATGTAGTGATACAGGTGAGAGGAGTAGTAGTGCGGTGTAGTGTGTGATGTAGTGATACAGGTGAGAGGAGTAGTAGTGCGGTGTAGTGTGTGATGTAGTGATACAGGTGAGAGGAGTAGTAGTATGGTGTAGTGTGTGATGTAGTGATACAGGTGAGAGGAGTAGTAGTATGGTGTAGTGTGTGATGTAGTGATACAGGTGAGAGGAGTAGTAGTATGGTGTAGTGTGTGATGTAGTGATACAGGTGAGAGGAGTAGTAGTATGGTGTAGTGTGTGATGTAGTGATACAGGTGAGAGGAGTAGTAGTGCGGTGTAGTGTGTGATGTAGTGATACAGGTGAGAGGAGTAGTAGTGCGGTGTAGTGTGTGATGTAGTGATACAGGTGAGAGGAGTAGTAGTGCGGTGTAGTGTGTGATGTAGTGATACAGGTGAGAGGAGTAGTAGTGCGGTGTAGTGTGTGATGTAGTGATACAGGTGAGAGGAGTAGTAGTGCGGTGTAGTGTGTGATGTAGTGATACAGGTGAGAGGAGTAGTAGTATGGTGTAGTGTGTGATGTAGTGATACAGGTGAGAGGAGTAGTAGTGCGGTGTAGTGTGTGATGTAGTGATACAGGTGAGAGGAGTAGTAGTGCGGTGTAGTGTGTGATGTAGTGATACAGGTGAGAGGAGTAGTAGTGCGGTGTAGTGTGTGATGTAGTGATACAGGTGAGAGGAGTAGTAGTGCGGTGTAGTGTGTGATGTAGTGATACAGGTGAGAGGAGTAGTAGTGCGGTGTAGTGTGTGATGTAGTGATACAGGTGAGAGGAGTAGTAGTGCGGTGTAGTGTGTGATGTAGTGATACAGGTGAGAGGAGTAGTAGTGCGGTGTAGTGTGTGATGTAGTGATACAGGTGAGAGGAGTAGTAGTGCGGTGTAGTGTGTGATGTAGTGATACAGGTGAGAGGAGTAGTAGTGCGGTGTAGTGTGTGATGTAGTGATACAGGTGAGAGGAGTAGTAGTGCGGTGTAGTGTGTGATGTAGTGATACAGGTGAGAGGAGTAGTAGTGCGGTGTAGTGTGTGATGTAGTGATACAGGTGAGAGGAGTAGTAGTATGGTGTAGTGTGTGATGTAGTGATACAGGTGAGAGGAGTAGTAGTATGGTGTAGTGTGTGATGTAGTGATACAGGTGAGAGGAGTAGTAGTGCGGTGTAGTGGTCACCTGGTAGTCCAGCATCAGTAGTAGAGTACAGCGCACGCTGACATCTCCTGGTCTCTTCACCTGAAACCCATCAGTCTCCTGAGTGCTCGGAGTCCTGTGCCACTGAGAGGGGGAGACCGTAAGCAGAGAGCACCTCGTACACAGAGGAGACAGCCCCTCCCCACATTCACACACACACAGACAGCCCCTCCCCACATTCACACACACAGACAGCCCCTCCCCACATACACACACAGACAGCCCCTCCCCACATTCACACACACAGACAGCCCCTCCCCACATTCACACACACAGACAGCCCCTCCCCACATTCACACACACAGACAGCCCCTCCCCACATTCACACACACAGACAGCCCCTCCCCACATTCACACAGAGACAGTCCCTCCCCACATACACAAAAACAGACAGCCCCTCCCCACATTCACACACACAGACAGCCCCTCCCCACATACACACACAGACAGCCCCTCCCCACATACACACACAGACAGCCCCTCCCCACATTCACACACACAGACAGCCCCTCCCCACATACACACACAGACAGCCCCTCCCCACATACACACACAGACAGCCCCTCCCCACATTCACACACACAGACAGCCCCTCCCCACATTCACACACACAGACAGCCTCTCCCCTCATTCACACAGAGACAGCCCCTCCCCACATACACAGAGACAGCCCCTCCCCACATACACAGAGACAGCCCCTCCCCACATACACAGAGACAGCCCCTCCCCACATACACAGAGACAGCCCCTCCCCACATACAGAGACAGCCCCTCCCCACATTCACACAGAGACAGTCCCTCCCCTCATTCACACAGAGACAGTCCCTCCCCACATACACAAAAACAGCCCCTCCCCACATACACAGAGACAGCCCCTCCCCACATACACAGACAGCCCCTCCCCACATACACAGAGACAGCCCCTCCCCACATACACAGAGACAGCCCCTCCCCACATACACAGAGACAGCCCCTCCCCACATACACAGAGACAGCCCCTCCCCACATACACAGAGACAGCCCCTCCCCACATACACAGAGACAGCCCCTCCCCACATTCACACATAGACAGCCCCTCCCCACATTCACACAGAGACAGTCCCTCCCCACATTCACAGAGACAGCCCCTCCCCTCATTCACACACAGAGACAGCCCCTCCCCAAAATTCACACAGACAGCCCCTCCCCACATACACAGAGACAGTCCCTCCCCACATTCACACACAGACAGCCCCTCCCCACATTCACACACAAAGACAGTCCCTCCCCACATTCACACAGAGACAGCCCCCTCCCCACATTCATACAGAGACAGCCCCCTCCCCACATTCATACAGACAGCCCCCCTCCCCACATAGAGTCCCCCTAACATCACAGAGGGTGCCTCAGCCAATCTCACATCCCGTAACATGCGTGTGCTGGATTACACGCACCATCAGACCCACCTCCACCAGGTGATTGTCAGGTCCATATAAGTCTTTGTCCAACTCGATGACTAAACTCTTAAAGAATGATGAGAACTTCCTCTTCATCTTGCTGGGCTAAAGAGAGAGACCTCCTATAGGTTACTGTGCCCTGTGTACGGTCCTAGGCTATAGGGTTCTGTCACTGCACCTTACACATGTACGAGGAGGGAGACCTCCTATAGGTTACTGTGACCTGTGTACGGTCCTAGGCTATAGGGTTCTGTCACTGCACCTTACACATGTACGAGGAGGGAGACAGCCTATAGGTTACTGTGCCCTGTGTACGGTCCTAGGCTATAGGGTTCTGTCACTGCACCTTACACATGTACGAGGAGGGAGACATCCTATAGGTTACTGTGACCTGTGTATGGTCCTAGGCTATAGGGTTCTGTCACTGCACCTTACACATGTAGGAGGGGGGAGACATCCTATAGGTTACTGTGACCTGTGTATGGTCCTAGGCTATAGGGTTCTCTCACTGCACCTTACACATGTATGAGGAGGGAGACAGCCTATAGGTTACTGTGCCCTGTGTATGGTCCTAGGCTATAGGGTTCCGTCACTGCACCTTACACATGTACGAGGAGGGAGACCTCCTATAGGTTACTGTGACCTGTGTACGGTCCTAGGCTATAGGGTTCTGTCACTGCACCTTACACATGTACAAGGAGGGAGACAGCCTATAGGTTACTGTGCCCTGTGTACGGTCCTAGGCTATAGGGTTCTGTCACTGCACCTTACACTTGTACGAGGAGGGAGACCTCCTATAGGTTACTGTGCCCTGTGTGTGGTCCTAGGCTATAGGGTTCTGTCACTGCACCTTACACATGTACGAGGAGGGAGACAGCCTATAGGTTACTGTGCCCTGTGTACGGTCCTAGGCTATAGGGTTCTGTCACTGCACCTTACACATGTACGAGGAGGGAGACATCCTATAGGTTAATGTGACCTGTGTATGGTCCTAGGCTATAGGGTTCTGTCACTGCACCTTACACATGTAGGAGGGGGGAGACATCCTATAGGTTACTGTGACCTGTGTATGGTCCTAGGCTATAGGGTTCTCTCACTGCACCTTACACATGTATGAGGAGGGAGACAGCCTATAGGTTACTGTGCCCTGTGTATGGTCCTAGGCTATAGGGTTCCGTCACTGCACCTTACACATGTACGAGGAGGGAGACATCCTATAGGTTACAATGTATGGTCCTAGGCTATAGGGTTCTGTCACTGCACCTTACACATGTACGAGGAGGGAGACCTCCTATAGGTTACTGTGACCTGTGTATGGTCCTAGGCTATAGGGTTCTGTCACTGCACCTTACACTTGTACGAGGAGGGAGACCTCCTATAGGTTACTGTGCCCTGTGTGTGGTCCTAGGCTATAGGGTTCTGTCACTGCACCTTACACATGTACGAGGAGGGAGACATCCTATAGGTTACTGTGACCTGTGTATGGTCCTAGGCTATAGGGTTCTGTCACTGCACCTTACACATGTATGAGGAGGGAGACAGCCTATAGGTTACTGTGCACTGTGTATGGTCCTAAGCTATAGGGTTCTGTCACTGCACCTTACACATGTACGAGGAGGAAGACCTCCTATAGGTTACTGTGCACTGTGTATGGTCCTAGGCTATAGGGTTCTGTCACTGCACCTTACACATGTACGAGGAGGGAGACCTCCTATAGGTTACTGTGCCCTGTGTATGGTCCTAAGCTATAGGGTTCTGTCACTGCACATTACACATGTATGAGGAGGGAGACCTCCTATAGGTTACTGTGCCCTGTGGATGGTCCTAAGCTATAGGGTTCTGTCACTGCACCTTACACATGTACGAGGAGGGAGACAGCCTATAGGTTACTGTGCACTGTGTATGGTCCTAAGCTATAGGGTTCTGTCACTGCACCTTACACATGTACGAGGAGGAAGACCTCCTATAGGTTACTGTGCACTGTGTATGGTCCTAGGCTATAGGGTTCTGTCACTGCACCTTACACATGTATGAGGAGGGAGACCTCCTATAGGTTACTGTGCCCTGTGTGTGGTCCTAGGCTATAGGGTTCTGTCACTGCACCTTACACATGTACGAGGAGGGAGACCTCCTATAGGTTACTGTGCCCTGTGTATGGTCCTAGGCTATAGGGTTCTGTCACTGCACCTTACACATGTACGAGGAGGGAGACAACCTATAGGTTACTGTGCCCTGTGTATGGTCCTAGGCTATAGGGTTCTGTCACTGCACCTTACACATGTACGAGGAGGGAGACAGCCTATAGGTTACAATGTATGGTCCTAGGCTATAGGGTTCTGTCACTGCACCTTACACATGTATGAGGAGGGAGACATCCTATAGGTTACAATGTATGGTCCTAGGGCTATAGGGTTCTGTCACTGCACCTTACACATGTACGAGGAGGGAGACA
Organism: Taudactylus pleione; assembly: GCA_031769625.1. Taxonomy (NCBI): domain Eukaryota; kingdom Metazoa; phylum Chordata; class Amphibia; order Anura; family Myobatrachidae; genus Taudactylus; species Taudactylus pleione. The sequence continues at coordinate 667,980 of JAUIMM010000976.1, forward strand.
TCCTATAGGTTACTGTGACCTGTGTATGGTCCTAGGCTAAAGGGTTCTGTCACTGCACCTTACACATGTACGAGGATGGAGACAGCCCATAGGTTACTGTGCCCTGTGTATGGTCCTAGGCTATAGGGTTCTGTCACTGCACCTTACACATGTACGAGGAGGGAGACATCCTATAGGTTAGTGTGCCATGTGTACGGTCCTAGGTTATAGGGTTCTGTCACTGCACCTTACACATTTACGAGGAGGGAGACATCCTATAGGTTACAATGTATGGTCCTAGGCTATAGGGTTCTGTCACTGCACCTTACACATGTACGAGGAGGGAGACATCCTATAGGTTACAATGTATGGTCCTAGGCTATAGGGTTCTGTCACTGCACCTTACACATGTACGAGGAGGGAGACATCCTATAGGTTACTGTGCCCTGTGTATGGTCCTTGGCTATAGGTTTCCGTCAGTGCACCTTACACATGTACAAGGAGGGAGACAGCCTATAGGTTACTGTGCCCTGTGTATGGTCCTAGGCTATAGGGTTCCGTCAGTGCACCTTACACTTGTACGAGGAGAGAGACAGCCCATAGGTTACTGTGCCCTGTGTATGGTCCTAGGCTATAGGGTTCTGTCACTGCACCTTACACATGTACGAGGAGGGAGACAGCCTATAGGTTACTGTGCCCTGTGTATGGTCCTAGGCTATAGGGTTCTGTCACTGCACCTTACACATGTATGAGGAGGGAGACCTCCTATAGGTTACTGTGCCCTGTGTATGGTCCTAGGCTATAGGGTTCTGTCACTGCACCTTACACATGTAAGAGGAGGGAGACAGTCTATAGGTTACTGTGCCCTGTGTGTGGTCCTAGGCTATAGGGTTCTGTCACTGCACCTTACACATGTACGAGGAGGGAGACCTCCTATAGGTTACTAAGCCCTGTGTATGGTCCTAGGCTATAGGGTTCCGTCAGTGCACCTTACACATGTACGAGGAGGGAGACAGCCTATAGGTTACTGTGCCCTGTGTATGGTCCTAGGCTATAGGGTTCTGTCACTGCACCTTACACATGTACGAGGAGGGAGACCTCCTATAGGTTACTGTGCCCTGTGGATGGTCCTAGGCTATAAGGTTCTGTCACTGCACCTTACACATGTACGAGGAGGGAGACATCCTATAGGTTACAATGTATGGTCCTAGGCTATAGGGTTCTGTCACTGCACCTTACACATGTACGAGGAGGGAGACCTATAGGTTACTTTGCCCTGTGTATGGTCCTAGGCTATAGGGTTCTGTCACTGCACCTTACACATGTACGAGGAGAGAGACCTCCTATCGGTTACTGTGCCCTGTGTATGGTCCTAGGCTATAGGGTTCTGTCACTGCACATTACACATATACGAGGAGGGAGACCTATAGGTTACTGTGCCCTGTGTATGGTCCTAGGCTATAGGGTTCTGTCACTGCACCTTACACATGTACGAGGAGGGAGACCTCCTATAGGTTACTGTGTATGGTCCTAGGCTATAGGGTTCTGTCACTGCACCTTACACATGTACGAGGAGGGAGACCTCCTATAGGTTACTGTGGATGGTCCTAGGCTATAGGGTTCTGTCACTGCACCTTACACATGTACGAGGAGGGAGACATCCTATAGGTTACAATGTATGGTCCTAGGCTATAGGGTTCTGTCACTGCACCTTACACATGTACGAGGAGGAAGACCTCCTATAGGTTACTGTGCCCTGTGTATGGTCCTAGGCTATAGGGTTCTGTCACTGCACCTTACACATGTACGAGGAGGGAGACAGCCTATAGGTTACTGTGCCCTGTGTATGGTCCTAGGCTATAGGGTTCTGTCACTGCACCTTACACATGTACGAGGAGGGAGACCTCCTATAGGTTACTGTGCCCTGTGTATGGTCCTAGGCTATAGGGTTCCGTCAGTGCACCTTACACATGTACGAGGAGGGAGACCTCCTATAGGTTACTGTGCCCTGTGTATGGTCCTAGGCTATAGGGTTCCGTCAGTGCACCTTACACATGTACGAGGAGGGAGACCTCCTATAGGTTACTGTGCCCTGTGTATGGTCCTAGGCTATAGGGTTCTGTAACTGCACCTTACACATCTACGAGGAGGGAGACCTCCTATAGGTTACTGTGCCCTGTGTATGGTCCTAGGCTATAGGGTTCCGTCAGTGCACCTTACACATGTATGAGGAGGGAGACAGCCTATAGGTTACTGTGCCCTGTGTATGGTCCTAGGCTATAGGGTTCCGTCAGTGCACCTTACACATGTACAAGGAGGGAGACCTCCTATAGGTTAATGTGCCCTGTGTACGGTCCTAGGCTATAGGGTTCTGTCACTGCACCTTACACATGTACAAGGAGGGAGACAGCCTATAGGTTACTGTGCCCTGTGTACGGTCCTAGGCTATAGGGTTCTGTCACTGCACCTTACACTTGTACGAGGAGGGAGACCTCCTATAGGTTACTGTGCCCTGTGTGTGGTCCTAGGCTATAGGGTTCTGTCACTGCACATTACACATGTACAAGGAGGGAGACAGCCTATAGGTTACTGTGCCCTGTGTATGGTCCTAGGCTATAGGGTTCTGTCACTGCACCTTACACATGTACGAGGAGGGAGACCTCCTATAGGTTACTGTGCCCTGTGTATGGTCCTAGGCTATAGGGTTTTGTCACTGCACCTTACACATGTATGAGGAGGGAGACAGCCTATAGGTTACTGTGCCCTGTGTATGGTCCTAGGCTATAGGGTTCTGTCACTGCACCTTACACTTGTACGAGGAGGGAGACAGCCCATAGGTTACTGTGCCCTGTGTATGGTCCTAGGCTATAGGGTTCTGTCACTGCACATTACACATGTACGAGGAGGGAGACCTCCTATAGGTTACTCTGCCCTGTGTATGGTCCTAGGCTATAGGGTTCTGTCACTGCACCTTACACATGTACGAGGAGGGAGACATCCTATAGGTTACTGTGTATGGTCCTAGGCTATAGGGTTCTGTCACTGCACCTTACACATGTACGAGGAGGGAGACATCCTATAGGTTACTGTGTATGGTCCTAGGCGATAGGGTTCTGTCACTGCACCTTACACATGTACGAGGAGGGAGACCTCCTATAGGTTACTGTGCCCTGTGTATGGTCCTAGGCTATAGGGTTCTGTCACTGCACATTACACATGTACGAGGAGGGAGACCTCCTATAGGTTACTGTGCCCTGTGTGTGGTCCTAGGCTATAGGGTTCTGTCACTGCACCTTACACATGTACGAGGAGGGAGACATCCTATAGGTTACTGTGTATGGTCCTAGGCTATAGGGTTCTGTCACTGCACCTTACACATTTACGAGGAGGGAGACCTCCTATAGGTTACTGTGCCCTGTGTATGGTCCTAGGCTATAGGGTTCTGTCACTGCACCTTACACATGTACAAGGAGGGAGACCTCCTATAGGTTACTGTGCCCTGTGTATGGTCCTAGGCTATAGGGTTCTGTCACTGCACCTTACACATGTACGAGGAGGGAGACATCCTATAGGTTACTGTGTATGGTCCTAGGCTATAGGGTTCCGTCACTGCACCTTACACATGTACGAGGAGGGAGACCTCCTTTAGGTTAATGTGCCCTGTGTATGGTCCTAGGCTATAGGGTTCCGTCAGTGCACCTTACACATGTATGAGGAGGGAGACAGCCTATAGGTTACTGTGCCCTGTGTATGGTCCTAGGCTATAGGGTTCTGTCACTGCACCTTACACATGTATGAGGAGGGAGACCTCCTATAGGTTACAGTGCCCTGTGTATGGTCCTAGGCTATAGGGTTCCGTCAGTGCACCTTACACATGTATGAGGAGGGAGACAGCCTATAGGTTACTGTGCCCTGTGTATGGTCCTAGGCTATAGGGTTCTGTCACTGCACCTTACACATGTATGAGGAGGGAGACCTCCTATAGGTTACAGTGCCCTGTGTATGGTCCTAGGCTATAGGGTTCCGTCAGTGCACCTTACACATGTACAAGGAGGGAGACCTCCTATAGGTTACTGTGCCCTGTGTGTGGTCCTAGGCTATAGGGTTCTGTCACTGCACCTTACACATGTACGAGGAGGGAGACATCCTATAGGTTACTGTGCCCTGTGTATGGTCCTAGGCTATAGGGTTCTGTCACTGCACCTTACACATGTACGAGGAGGGAGACCTCCTATAGGTTACTGTGCCCTGTGTATGGTCCTAGGCTATAGGGTTCCGTCAGTGCACCTTACACATGTATGAGGAGGGAGACAGCCTATAGGTTACTGTGCCCTGTGTATGGTCCTAGGCTATAGGGTCCTGTCACTGCACCTTACACATGTACGAGGAGGGAGACCTCCTATAGGTTACTGTGCCCTGTGTATGGTCCTAGGCTATAGGGTTCCGTCAGTGCACCTTACACATGTACGAGGAGGGAGACCTCCTATAGGTTACTGTGCCCTGTGTATGGTCCTAGGCTATAGGGTTCTGTCACTGCACCTTACACATGTACGAGGAGGGAGACCTATAGGTTACTGTGCCCTGTGTATGGTCTTAGGCTATAGGGTTCTGTCACTGCACCTTACACATGTATGAGGAGGGAGACCTCCTATAGGTTACTGTGCCCTGTGTATGGTCCTAGGCTATAGGGTTCTGTCACTGCACCTTACACATGTACGAGGAGGGAGACCTCCTATAGGTTACTGTGCCCTGTGTATGGTCCTAGGCTATAGGGTTCTGTCACTGCACCTTACACATGTACGAGGAGGGAGACCTCCTATAGGTTACTGTGCCCTGTGTATGGTCCTAGGCTATAGGGTTCCGTCAGTGCACCTTACACATGTACGAGGAGGGAGACCTCCTATAGGTTACTGTGCCCTGTGTATGGTCCTAGGCTATAGGGTTCCGTCAGTGCACCTTACACATGTATGAGGAGGGAGACAGCCCATAGGTTACTGTGCCCTGTGTATGGTCCTAGGCTATAGGGTTCTGTCACTGCACCTTACACATGTACGAGGAGGGAGACAGCCCATAGGTTACTGTGCCCTGTGTATGGTCCTAGGCTATAGGGTTCTGTCACTGCACCTTACACATGTACGAGGAGGGAGACCTCCTATAGGTTACTGTGCCCTGTGTATGGTCCTAGGCTATAGGGTTCCGTCACTGCACCTTACACATGTATGAGGAGGGAGACAGCCTATAGGTTACTGTGCCCTGTGTATGGTCCTAGGTTATAGGGTTCTGTCACTGCACCTTACACATGTACGAGGAGGGAGACCTCCTATAGGTTACAGTGCCCTGTGTATGGTCCTAGGCTATAGGGTTCCGTCAGTGCACCTTACACATGTACAAGGAGGGAGACCTCCTATAGGTTACTGTGCCCTGTGTATGGTCCTAGGCTATAGGGTTCTGTCACTGCACCTTACACATGTACAAGGAGGGAGACAGCCTATAGGTTACTGTGCCCTGTGTGTGGTCCTAGGCTATAGGGTTCTGTCACTGCACCTTACACATGTACGAGGAGGGAGACAGCCTATAGGTTACTGTGTATGGTCCTAGGCTATAGGGTTCTGTCACTGCACCTTACACATGTACGAGGAGGGAGACCTCCTATAGGTTACTGTGCCCTGTGTGTGGTCCTAGGCTATAGGGTTCCGTCACTGCACCTTACACATGTACGAGGAGGGAGACCTCCTATAGGTTACTGTGCCCTGTGTATGGTCCTAGGCTATAGGGTTCTGTCACTGCACCTTACACATGTACAAGGAGGGAGACCTCCTATAGGTTACTGTGCCCTGTGTATGGTCCTAGGCTATAGGGTTCCGTCACTGCACCTTACACATGTACGAGGAGGGAGACCTCCTATAGGTTACTGTGCCCTGTGTATGGTCCTAGGCTATAGGGTTCCGTCAGTGCACCTTACACATGTATGAGGAGGGAGACAGCCTATAGGTTACTGTGCCCTGTGTATGGTCCTAGGCTAAAGGGTTCTGTCACTGCACCTTACACATGTACGAGGAGGGAGACCTCCTATAGGTTACTGTGCCCTGTGTATGGTCCTAGGCTATAGGGTTCCGTCAGTGCACCTTACACATGTATGAGGAGGGAGACCTCCTATAGGATACAGTGCCCTGTGTATGGTCCTAGGCTATAGGGTTCCGTCAGTGCACCTTACACATGTACAAGGAGGGAGACAGCCTATAGGTTACTGTGCCCTGTGGATGGTCCTAGGCTATAGGGTTCTGTCACTGCACCTTACACATGTACGAGGAGGGAGACCTCCTATAGGTTACTGTGCCCTGTGTATGGTCCTAGGCTATAGGGTCCTGTCACTGCACCTTACACATGTATGAGGAGGGAGACAGCCTATAGGTTACTGTGCCCTGTGTATGGTCCTAGGCTATAGGGTCCTGTCATTGCACCTTACACATGTACGAGGAGGGAGACCTCCTATAGGTTACTGTGCCCTGTGTATGGTCCTAGGCTATAGGGTTCCGTCAGTGCACCTTACACATGTACGAGGAGGGAGACCTTCTATAGGTTACTGTGCCCTGTGTATGGTCCTAGGCTATAGGGTTCTGTCACTGCACATTACACATATACGAGGAGGGAGACCTATAGGTTACTGTGCCCTGTGTATGGTCCTAGGCTATAGGGTTCCGTCAGTGCACCTTACACATGTATGAGGAGAGAGACAGCCTATAGGTTACTGTGCCCTGTGTATGGTCTTAGGCTATAGGGTTCTGTCACTGCACCTTACACATGTACGAGGAGGGGGACATCCTATAGGTTACAATGTATGGTCCTAGGCTATAGGGTTCTGTCACTGCACCTTACACATGTACGAGGAGGGAGACCTCCTATAGGTTACTGTGCCCTGTGTATGGTCCTAGGCTACAGGGTTCTGTCACTGCACCTTACACATGTACGAGGAGGGAGACCTATAGGTTACTGTGCCCTGTGTATGGTCCTAGGCTATAGGGTTCTGTCACTGCACATTACACATGTACGAGGAGGGAGACCTCCTATAGGTTACTGTGCCCTGTGTATGGTCCTAGGCTATAGGGTTCTGTAACTGCACCATACACATGTACGAGGAGGGAGACATCCTATAGGTTACTGTGTATGGTCCTAGGCTATAGGGTTCTGTCACTGCACCTTAGACATGTACGAGGAGGGAGACCTCCTATAGGTTACTGTGACCTGTGTATGGTCCTAGGCTATAGGGTTCTGTCACTGCACCTTACACATGTACGAGGAGGGAGACCTCCTATAGGTTACTGTGCCCTGTGTATGGTCCTAGGCTATAGGGTTCCGTCAGTGCACCTTACACATGTATGAGGAGGGAGACAGCCTATAGGTTACTGTGCCCTGTGTATGGTCCTAGGCTATAGGGTTCCGTCAGTGCACCTTACACATGTATGAGGAGGGAGACATCCTATAGGTTACTGTGTATGGTCCTAGGCTATAGGGTTCTGTCACTGCACCTTAGACATGTACAAGGAGGGAGACCTCCTATAGGTTACTGTGCCCTGTGTATGGTCCTAGGCTATAGGGTTCCGTCACTGCACCTTACACATGTACGAGGAGGGAGACCTCCTATAGGTTACTGTGCCCTGTGTATGGTCCTAGGCTATAGGGTTCCGTCAGTGCACCTTACACATGTATGAGGAGGGAGACAGCCTATAGGTTACTGTGCCCTGTGTATGGTCCTAGGCTAAAGGGTTCTGTCACTGCACCTTACACATGTACGAGGAGGGAGACCTCCTATAGGTTACTGTGCCCTGTGTATGGTCCTAGGCTATAGGGTTCCGTCAGTGCACCTTACACATGTATGAGGAGGGAGACCTCCTATAGGATACAGTGCCCTGTGTATGGTCCTAGGCTATAGGGTTCCGTCAGTGCACCTTACACATGTACAAGGAGGGAGACAGCCTATAGGTTACTGTGCCCTGTGGATGGTCCTAGGCTATAGGGTTCTGTCACTGCACCTTACACATGTACGAGGAGGGAGACCTCCTATAGGTTACTGTGCCCTGTGTATGGTCCTAGGCTATAGGGTCCTGTCACTGCACCTTACACATGTATGAGGAGGGAGACAGCCTATAGGTTACTGTGCCCTGTGTATGGTCCTAGGCTATAGGGTCCTGTCATTGCACCTTACACATGTACGAGGAGGGAGACCTCCTATAGGTTACTGTGCCCTGTGTATGGTCCTAGGCTATAGGGTTCCGTCAGTGCACCTTACACATGTACGAGGAGGGAGACCTTCTATAGGTTACTGTGCCCTGTGTATGGTCCTAGGCTATAGGGTTCTGTCACTGCACATTACACATATACGAGGAGGGAGACCTATAGGTTACTGTGCCCTGTGTATGGTCCTAGGCTATAGGGTTCCGTCAGTGCACCTTACACATGTATGAGGAGAGAGACAGCCTATAGGTTACTGTGCCCTGTGTATGGTCTTAGGCTATAGGGTTCTGTCACTGCACCTTACACATGTACGAGGAGGGGGACATCCTATAGGTTACAATGTATGGTCCTAGGCTATAGGGTTCTGTCACTGCACCTTACACATGTACGAGGAGGGAGACCTCCTATAGGTTACTGTGCCCTGTGTATGGTCCTAGGCTACAGGGTTCTGTCACTGCACCTTACACATGTACGAGGAGGGAGACCTATAGGTTACTGTGCCCTGTGTATGGTCCTAGGCTATAGGGTTCTGTCACTGCACATTACACATGTACGAGGAGGGAGACCTCCTATAGGTTACTGTGCCCTGTGTATGGTCCTAGGCTATAGGGTTCTGTAACTGCACCATACACATGTACGAGGAGGGAGACATCCTATAGGTTACTGTGTATGGTCCTAGGCTATAGGGTTCTGTCACTGCACCTTACACATGTACGAGGAGGGAGACCTCCTATAGGTTACTGTGACCTGTGTATGGTCCTAGGCTATAGGGTTCTGTCACTGCACCTTACACATGTACGAGGAGGGAGACCTCCTATAGGTTACTGTGCCCTGTGTATGGTCCTAGGCTATAGGGTTCCGTCAGTGCACCTTACACATGTATGAGGAGGGAGACAGCCTATAGGTTACTGTGCCCTGTGTATGGTCCTAGGCTATAGGGTTCCGTCAGTGCACCTTACACATGTATGAGGAGGGAGACATCCTATAGGTTACTGTGTATGGTCCTAGGCTATAGGGTTCTGTCACTGCACCTTAGACATGTACAAGGAGGGAGACCTCCTATAGGTTACTGTGACCTGTGTATGGTCCTAGGCTATAGGGTCCTGTCACTGCACCTTACACATGTACGAGGAGGGAGACCTCCTATAGGTTACTGTGCCCTGTGTATGGTCCTAGGCTATAGGGTTCTGTCACTGCACCTTACACATGTACGAGGAGGGAGACCTCCTATAGGTTACTGTGCCCTGTGTATGGTCCTAGGCTATAGGGTTCTGTCACTGCACCTTACACATGTACGAGGAGGGAGACCTCCTATAGGTTACTGTGCCCTGTGTATGGACCTAGGCTATAGGGTTCTGTCACTGCACCTTACACATGTACGAGGAGGGAGACCTCCTATAGGTTACTGTGCACTGTGTATGGTCCTAGGCTATAGGGTTCTGTCACTGCACCTTACACATGTACGAGGAGAGAGACATCCTATAGGTTACTGTGTGTGGTCCTAGGCTATAGGGTTCTGTCACTGCACCTTACACATGTACGAGGAGGGAGACATCCTATAGGTTACAATGTATGGTCCTAGGCTATAGGGTTCTGTCACTGCACCTTACACATGTACGAGGAGGGAGACCTCCTATAGGTTACAATGTATGGTCCTAGGCTATAGGGTTCTGTCACTGCACCTTACACATGTACGAGGAGGGAGACCTCCTATAGGTTACTGTGCCCTGTGTATGGTACTAGGCTATAGGGTTCTGTCACTGCACCTTACACATGTACGAGGAGGGAGACCTCCTATAGGTTACTGTGCCCTGTGTGTGGTCCTAGGCTATAGGGTTCTGTCACTGCACCTTACACATGTACGAGGAGGGAGACAGCCTATAGGTTACTGTGCCCTGTGTATGGTCCTAGGCTATAGGGTTCTGTCACTGCACCTTACACATGTACGAGGAGGGAGACAGCCTATAGGTTACTGTGCCCTGTGTATGGTCCTAGGCTATAGGGTTCTGTCACTGCACCTTACACATGTACGAGGAGGGAGACATCCTATAGGTTACTGTGTATGGTCCTAGGCTATAGGGTTCTTTCACTGCACCTTACACATGTACAAGGAGGGAGACAGCCTATAGGTTACAATGTATGGTCCTAGGCTATAGGGTTCTGTCACTGCACCTTACACATGTACGAGGAGGGAGACCTCCTATAGGTTACTGTGCCCTGTGTATGGTTCTAGGCTATAGGGTTCTGTCACTGCACCTTACACATGTACGAGGAGGGAGACCTCCTATAGGTTACTGTGCCCTGTGTATGGTCCTAGGCTATAGGGTTCTGTCACTGCACCTTACACATGTACGAGGAGGGAGACATCCTATAGGTTACAATGTATGGTCCTAGGCTATAGGGTTCTGTCACTGCACCTTACACATGTACAAGGAGGGAGACCTCCTATAGGTTACTGTGCCCTTTGTACGGTCCTAGGCTATAGGGTTCTATCACTGCACCTTACACATGTACGAGGAGGGAGACCTCCTATAGGTTACTGTGCCCTTTGTACGGTCCTAGGCTATAGGGTTCTATCACTGCACCTTACACATGTACGAGGAGGGAGACCTCCTATAGGTTACTGTGCCCTGTGTATGGTCCTAGGCTATAGGGTTCTGTCACTGCACCTTACACATGTACAAGGAGGGAGACAGCCTATAGGTTACAGTGCCCTGTGTATGGTCCTAGGCTATAGGGTTCTGTCACTGCACCTTACACATGTACGAGGAGGGAGACATCCTATAGGTTACAATGTATGGTCCTAGGCTATAGGGTTCTGTCACTGCACCTTACACATGTACAAGGAGGGAGACCTCCTATAGGTTACAATGTATAGTCCTAGGCTATAGGGTTCTGTCACTGCACCTTACACATGTATGAGGAGGGAGACAGCCTATAGGTTACTGTGCCCTTTGTACGGTCCTAGGCTATAGGGTTCTATCACTGCACCTTACACATGTACGAGGAGGGAGACCTCCTATAGGTTACTGTGCCCTGTGTATGGTCCTAGGCTATAGGGTTCTGTCACTGCACCTTACACTTGTACGAGGAGGGAGACAGCCTATAGGTTACTGTGCCCTGTATATGGTCCTAGGCTATAGGGTTCTGTCACTGCACCTTACACATGTACGAGGAGGGAGACAGCCTATAGGTTACTGTGCCCTGTGTATGGTCCTAGGCTATAGGGTTCTGTCACTGCACCTTACACATGTACGAGGAGGGAGACAGCCTATAGGTTACTGTGCCCTGTGGATTGTCCTAGGCTATAGGGTTCTGTCACTGCACCTTACACATGTACGAGGAGGGAGACCTCCTATAGGTTACTGTGCCCTGTGTATGGTCCTAGGCTATAGGGTTCTGTCACTGCACCTTACACATGTACGAGGAGGGAGACCTCCTATAGGTTACTGTGCCCTGTGTATGGTCCTAGGCTATAGGGTTCCGTCAGTGCACCTTACACATGTACGAGGAGGGAGACAGCCTATAGGTTACTGTGCCCTGTGGATGGTCCTAGGCTATAGGGTTCTGTCACTGCACCTTACACATGTACGAGGAGGGAGACCTCCTATAGGTTACTGTGCCCTGTGTATGGTCCTAGGCTATAGGGTTCTGTCACTGCACCTTACACATGTACGAGGAGGGAGACATCCTATAGGTTACTGTGTATGGTCCTAGGCTATAGGGTTCCTTCAGTGCACCTTACACATGTACAAGGAGGGAGACAGCCCATAGGTTACTGTGCCCTGTGTACGGTCCTAGGCTATAGGGTTCTGTCACTGCACCTTACACATCTACGAGGAGGGAGACCTCCTATAGGTTACTGTGCCCTGTGTATGGTCCTAGGCTATAGGGTTCTGTCACTGCACCTTACACATGTATGAGGAGGGAGACCTCCTATAGGTTACTGTGCCCTGTGTATGGTCCTAGGCTATAGGGTTCCGTCAGTGCACCTTACACATGTACGAGGAGGGAGACAGCCTATAGGTTACTGTGCCCTGTGGATGGTCCTAGGCTATAGGGTTCTGTCACTGCACCTTACACATGTACGAGGAGGGAGACCTCCTATAGGTTACTGTGCCCTGTGTATGGTCCTAGGCTATAGGGTTCTGTCACTGCACCTTACACATGTACGAGGAGGGAGACATCCTATAGGTTACTGTGTATGGTCCTAGGCTATAGGGTTCCTTCAGTGCACCTTACACATGTACAAGGAGGGAGACAGCCCATAGGTTACTGTGCCCTGTGTACGGTCCTAGGCTATAGGGTTCTGTCACTGCACCTTACACATGTACGAGGAGGGAGACCTCCTATAGGTTACTGTGCCCTGTGTATGGTCCTAGGCTATAGGGTTCTGTCGCTGCACCTTACACATGTACGAGAAGGGAGACATCCTATAGGTTACTGTGCCCTGTGTATGGTCCTAGGCTATAGGGTTCTGTCGCTGCACCTTACACATGTACGAGAAGGGAGACATCCTATAGGTTACTGTGCCCTGTGTACGGTCCTAGGCTTAGCCCATACGTGACCCTCACTGACAGGATGCAGCAGAGAAGCTGACAATCAGAACTATGGTTCTGCCGGTCGTCTCAAGCTTATGGAATGGTCGTGTGCAGGTCCCAGTCCAATCACTAATCGCGAGCGAGGAATGAGAGAAATTGAACGGAGATAAAATTCACTTTATCTCCTTCCAAGGCTTAGTACATAGACCCCGAAGTCTTTACTTACAGCACATGGGTAGCAAGAAAATTATATTCATTAAAACTTTACTTTTATTATGGTATTCACTAAAATCCTTCTAATATATTGTTTATATAATATTACACATGAGAAACAAGCAAAATACAAAACAAGAAAAAGTGTCAGAAAAAAAAAGAATATGATTGGAAATTGGTGCTGTCACTTATATACTGTATAATGTCACTCCCGTCATACACTATGAGAATAGGTCTGTAATACCCCTATAATAAGGGTATATATAATAATCAGTGTATGTATATGTGATATGTACTGTAGTGCTAATAGTGCCATGATGTATTGTTATTCCTTCCTGTACTGGTGCTGTCACTTATATACTGTATAATGTCACTCCTGTCATACACTATGAGAATAGGTCTGTAATTCCCCTATAATAAGGGTATGTATAATAATCAGTGTATGTATATGTGATATGTAGTGTAGTGCTAGTAGTGCTATGATGTATTGTTATTCCTTCCTGTACTGGTGCTGTCACTTATATACTGTATAATGTCACTCCCGTCATACACTATGAGAATAGGTCTGTAATACCCCTATAATAAGGGTATATATAATAATCAGTGTATGTATATGTGATATGTACTGTAGTGCTAATAGTGCCATGATGTATTGTTATTCCTTCCTGTACTGGTGCTGTCACTTATATACTGTATAATGTCACTCCTGTCATACACTATGAGAATAGGTCTGTAATTCCCCTATAATAAGGGTATGTATAATAATCAGTGTATGTATATGTGATATGTACTGTAGTGCTAATAGTGCTATGATGTATTGTTATTCCTTCCTGTACTGGTGCTGTCACTTATATACTGTATAATGTCACTCCCGTCATACACTATGAGAATAGGTCTGTAATTCCCCTATAATAAGGGTATATATAATAATCAGTGTATGTATATGTGATATGTAGTGTAGTGCTAATAGTGCCATTATGTATTGTTATTCCTTCCTGTACTGGTGCTGTCACTTATATACTGTATAATGTCACTCCTGTCATACACTATGAGAATAGGTCTGTAATTCCCCTATAATAAGGGTATATATAATAATCAGTGTATGTATATGTGATATGTACTGTAGTGCTAATAGTGCCATGATGTATTGTTATTCCTTCCTGTACTGGTGCTGTCACTTATATACTGTATAATGTCACTCCCGTCATACACTATGAGAATAGGTCTGTAATACCCCTATAATAAGGGTATATATAATAATAATCAGTGTACGTATATGTGATATGTACTGTAGTGCTAATAGTGCTATGATGTATTGTTATTCCTTCCTGTACTGGTGCTGTCACTTATATACTGTATAATGTCACTCCCGTCATACACTATGAGAATAGGTCTGTAATTCCCCTATAATAAGGGTATGTATAATAATCAGTGTATGTATATGTGATATGTACTGTAGTGCTAGTAGTGCTATGATGTATTGTTATTCCTTCCTGTACTGGTGCTGTCACTTATATACTGTATAATGTCACTCCCGTCATACACTATGAGAATAGGTCTGTAATTCCCCTATAATAAGGGTATATATAATAATCAGTGTATGTATATGTGATATGTACTGTAGTGCTAATAGTGCTATGATGTATTGTTATTCCTTCCTGTACTGGTGCTGTCACTTATATACTGTATAATGTCACTCCCGTCATACACTATGAGAATAGGTCTGTAATTCCCCTATAATAAGGGTATATATAATAATCAGTGTATGTATATGTGATATGTAGTGTAGTGCTAGTAGTGCTATGATGTATTGTTATTCCTTCCTGTACTGGTGCTGTCACTTATATACTGTATAATGTCACTCCCGTCATACACTATGAGAATAGGTCTGTAATTCCCCTATAATAAGGGTATATATAATAATCAGTGTACGTATATGTGATATGTACTGTAGTGCTAATAGTGCCATGATGTATTGTTATTCCTTCCTGTACTGGTGCTGTCACTTATATACTGTATAATGTCACTCCCGTCATACACTATGAGAATAGGTCTGTAATTCCCCTATAATAAGGGTATATATAATAATCAGTGTACGTATATGTGATATGTACTGTAGTGCTAATAGTGCCATGATGTATTGTTATTCCTCCTGTACTGGTGCTGTCACTTATATACTGTATAATGTCACTCCCGTCATACACTATGAGAATAGGTCTGTAATTCCCCTATAATAAGGGTATATATAATAATCAGTGTACGTATATGTGATATGTACTGTAGTGCTAATAGTGCCATTATGTATTGTTATTCCTTCCTGTACTGGTGCTGTCGCTTATATACTGTATAATGTCACTCCTGTCATACACTATGAGAATAGGTCTGTAATTCCCCTATAATAAGGGTATATATAATAATCAGTGTATGTATATGTGATATGTACTGTAGTGCTAATAGTGCCATGATGTATTGTTATTCCTTCCTGTACTGGTGCTGTCACTTATATACTGTATAATGTCACTCCCGTCATACACTATGAGAATAGGTCTGTATTTCCCCTATAATAAGGGTATATATAATAATCAGTGTATGTATATGTGATATGTACTGTAGTGCTAATAGTGCCATGATGTATTGTTATTCCTTCCTGTACTGGTGCTGTCACTTATATACTGTATAATGTCACTCCCGTCATACACTATGAGAATAGGTCTGTAATTCCCCTATAATAAGGGTATATATAATAATCAGTGTACGTATATGTGATATGTACTGTAGTGCTAATAGTGCTATGATGTATTGTTATTCCTTCCTGTACTGGTGCTGTCACTTATATACTGTATAATGTCACTCCCGTCATACACTATGAGAATAGGTCTGTAATTCCCCTATAATAAGGGTATGTATAATAATCAGTGTACGTATATGTGATATGTACTGTAGTGCTAATAGTGCTATGATGTATTGTTATTCCTTCCTGTACTGGTGCTGTCACTTATATACTGTATAATGTCACTCCCGTCATACACTATGAGAATAGGTCTGTAATTCCCCTATAATAAGGGTATGTATAATAATCAGTGTATGTATATGTGATATGTAGTGTAGTGCTAGTAGTGCTATGATGTATTGTTATTCCTTCCTGTACTGGTGCTGTCACTTATATACTGTATAATGTCACTCCTGTCATACACTATGAGAATAGGTCTGTAATTCCCCTATAATAAGGGTATATATAATAATCAGTGTATGTATATGTGATATGTACTGTAGTGCTAATAGTGCCATGATGTATTGTTATTCCTTCCTGTACTGATGCTGTCACTTATATACTGTATAATGTCACTCCCGTCATACACTATGAGAATAGGTCTGTAATTCCCCTATAATAAGGGTATATATAATAATAATCAGTGTATGTATATGTGATATGTACTGTAGTGCTAATAGTGCTATGATGTATTGTTATTCCTTCCTGTACTGGTGCTGTCACTTATATACTGTATAATGTCACTCCCGTCATACACTATGAGAATAGGTCTGTAATACCCCTATAATAAGGGTATATATAATAATAATCAGTGTATGTATATGTGATATGTACTGTAGTGCTAATAGTGCTATGATGTATTGTTATTCCTTCCTGTACTGGTGCTGTCACTTATATACTGTATAATGTCATTCTCGTCATACACTATGAGAATAGGTCTGTAATTCCCCTATAATAAGGGTATGTATAATAATCAGTGTATGTATATGTGATATGTAGTGTAGTGCTAATAGTGCTATGATGTATTGTTATTCCTTCCTGTACTGGTGCTGTCACTTATATACTGTATAATGTCACTCCCGTCATACACTATGAGAATAGGTCTGTAATTCCCCTATAATAAGGGTATGTATAATAATCAGTGTACGTATATGTGATATGTACTGTAGTGCTAATAGTGCTATGATGTATTGTTATTCCTTCCTGTACTGGTGCTGTCACTTATATACTGTATAATGTCACTCCCGTCATACACTATGAGAATAGGTCTGTAATACCCCTATAATAAGGGTATATATAATAATAATCAGTGTACGTATATGTGATATGTAGTGTAGTGCTAATAGTGCCATGATGTATTGTTATTCCTTCCTGTACTGGTGCTGTCACTTATATACTGTATAATGTCACTCCCGTCATACACTATGAGAATAGGTCTGTAATTCCCCTATAATAAGGGTATATATAATAATCAGTGTACGTATATGTGATATGTACTGTAGTGCTAATAGTGCTATGATGTATTGTTATTCCTTCCTGTACTGGTGCTGTCACTTATATACTGTATAATGTCACTCCCGTCATACACTATGAGAATAGGTCTGTAATTCCCCTATAATAAGGGTATATATAATAATCAGTGTATGTATATGTGATATGTACTGTAGTGCTAATAGTGCTATGATGTATTGTTATTCCTTCCTGTACTGGTGCTGTCACTTATATACTGTATAATGTCACTCCCGTCATACACTATGAGAATAGGTCTGTAATTCCCCTATAATAAGGGTATATATAATAATCAGTGTACGTATATGTGATATGTACTGTAGTGCTAGTAGTGCTATGATGTATTGTTATTCCTTCCTGTACTGGTCTCTCATAGGATATAATGAATGTATTTCAGGAATATTCAGCAGAATTCACGGCACACATATAATAGATCCCCTTAGAGAGAGATTCCATTTTTTGGTGCTGCTATTAATTGATACATCAGGTAGGGAGATTACCTGCACAGTGTAATGCTGGGTACACACAGCTCCACATCGTTCACAGACAAATTCGCTGTACACACCCACCGATGTACTATAGATATATCGTCCGTTGGGTGGCTGTTATACCACTGATACACCAGACGTGTCACTATCGTACAGAGACTGTGGCAGGGAATGGTGAGTGGCTGTTATATCACTGATACACCAGACGTGTCACTATCGTACAGAGACTGTGGCAGGGAATGGTGAGTGGCTGTTATATCACTGATACACCAGACGTATCACTATCACACAGAGACTGTGGCAGGGAATGGTGAGTGGCTGTTATACCACTGTTACACCAGACGTGTCAGTATCACACAGAGACTGTGGCAGGGAATGGTGAGTGGCTGTTATATCACTGATACACCAGATGTATCACTATCACACAGAGACTGTGGCAGGGAATGGTGAGTGGCTGTTATACCACTGATACAGCAGATGTGTCACTATCACACAGATACTGTGGCAGGGAATGGTGAATGGCTGTTATACCACTGATACACCAGACGTGTCACTATCACACAGAGACTGTGGCAGGGAATGGTGAGTGGCTGTTATATCACTGATACACCAGACGTATCACTATCACACAGACTGTGGCAGGGAATGGTGATTGGCTGTTATATCACTGATACACCAGATGTATCACTATCACACAGAGACTGTGGCAGGGAATGGTGAGTGGCTGTTATACCACTGATACACCAGAAGTGTCACTATCACACAGAGACTGTGGCAGGGAATGGTGAGTGGCTGTTATACCACTGATACAGCAGATGTGTCACTATCACACAGATACTGTGGCAGGGAATGGTGAATGGCTGTTATACCACTGATACACCAGACGTATCACTATCACACAGAGACTGTGGCAGGGAATGGTGAGTGGCTGTTATATCACTGATACACCAGACGTATCACTATCACACAGACTGTGGCAGGGAATGGTGATTGGCTGTTATATCACTGATACACCAGATGTATCACTATCACACAGAGACTGTGGCAGGGAATGGTGAGTGGCTGTTATACCACTGATACACCAGAAGTGTCACTATCACACAGAGACTGTGGCAGGGAATGGTGAGTGGCTGTTATACCACTGATACAGCAGATGTGTCACTATCACACAGATACTGTGGCAGGGAATGGTGAGTGGCTGTTATACCACTGATACACCAGACGTGTCACTATCACACAGATACTGTGGCAGGGAATGGTGAGTGGCTGTTATACCACTGATACACCAGACGTATCACTATCACACAGATACTGTGGCAGGGAATGGTGAGTGGCTGTTATATCACTGATACACCAGACGTATCACTATCACACAGATACTGTGGCAGGGAATGGTGAGTGGCTGTTATATCACTGATACACCAGACGTATCACTATCACACAGATACTGTGGCAGGGAATGGTGAGTGGCTGTTATACCACTGATACGCCAGAAGTGTCACTATCACACAGAGACTGTGGCAGGGAATGGTGAGTGGCTGTTATACCACTGATACACCAGACGTGTCACTATCACACAGATACTGTGGCAGGGAATGGTGAGTGGCTGTTATATCACTGATACACCAGACGTGTCACTATCACACAGAGACTGACTGTCGTGCAAAGACAGAGAAGAGACACAAGTAAAACCTTGGTGCTTTGTACCTTTGCCAAATGTCTGTTATCACGTGGCGCAATGAGAGCTTATCTGTAATATTACTTACATCATCCAATAGCTTCCCTTCTACACGTAACTCCCATGATGCAATACTTCCATCTGAATCTTCAGCATCCGGCTTTGCAGGATTAAATGTGTTAGAAATATAAAGTCGCAACTTTCTCTTTTGCTGCAACAAAGTAAAACAAAAAACAGATCAGCAAAAATGTATGGATTATATAGGTACCCAATCCGTCTATAAAATGTATTTATATAGGTAATTCATTTTCAAATAAAAATGTACACCCTGCACGATATAGGTCCCTGCTCCCCATATACACTGTATACCCTGCACGATATAGGTCCCTGCTCCCCATATACACTGTATACCCTGCACGATATAGGTCCCTGCTCCCCATATACACTGTATACCCTGCACGATATAGGTCCCTGCTCCCCATATACACTGTATACCCTGCACGATACAGGTCCCTGCTCCCCATATACACTGTATACCCTGCACGATACAGGACCCTGCTCCCCATATACAATGTATACCCTGCACGATACAGGTCCCTGCTCCCCATATACACTGTATACCCTGCACGATACAGGTCCCTGCTCCACATATACAATGTATACCCTGCACGATACAGGTCCCTGCTCCACATATACACTGTATACCCTGCACGATACAGGTCCCTGCTCCCCATATACACTGTATACCCTGCACGATACAGGTCCCTGCTCCACATATACAATGTATACCCTGCACGATACAGGTCCCTGCTCCACATATACACTGTATACCCTGCACGATATAGGTCCCTGCTCCCCATATACACTGTATACCCTCCACGATATAGGTCCCTGCTCCCCATATACACTGTATACCCTGCACGATATAGGTCCCTGCTCCACATATACACTGTATACCCTGCACGATATAGGTCCCTGCTCCACATATACACTGTATACCCTGCACGATACAGGTCCCTGCTCCCCATATACACTGTATACCCTGCACGATATAGGTCCCTGCTCCACATATACACTGTATACCCTGCACGATATAGGTCCCTGCTCCACATATACACTGTATACCCTGCACGATATAGGTCCCTGCTCCCCATATACAATGTATACCCTGCACGATATAGGTCCCTGCTCCCCATATACAATGTATACCCTGCACGATATAGGTCCCTGCTCCCCATATACAATGTATACCCTGCACGATATAGGTCCCTGCTCCCCATATACAATGTATACCCTGCACGATATAGGTCCCTGCTCCCCATATACAATGTATACCCTGCACGATACAGGTCCCTGCTCCACATATACAATGTATACCCTGCACGATATAGGTCCCTGCTCCCCATATACACTGTATACCCTGCATGATACAGGTCCCTGGTCCACATATACACTGTATACCCTGCATGATACAGGTCCCTGTTCCACATATACAGTGTATACCCTGCATGATATAGGTCCCTGCTCCACATATGCTTGCAGAACCGGGTCCAGGGCCACACCAGGGGCAGTAAGCTGCACAAAAGTATGGGGGGGGGGGGGGGCATGCCTTGAGCGCTGATGGACATCTTTCATGTGTCATGTGATCAGGAAGTGCCCTGCAGTGTTTAGAGATCGGAGCTAGGAGCGTCATGTGACCAGTAAGTGCCCTGCAGTGTTTAGAGATCGGAGCTAGGAGAGTGTCATGTGACCAGGAAGTGCCCTGCAGTGTTTAGAGATCGGAGCTAGGAGTGTCATGTGACCAGGAAGTGCCCTGCAGTGTTTAGAGATCGGAGCTAGGAGAGTGTCATGTGACCAGGAAGTGCCCTGCAGTGTTTAGAGAGCGGAGCTAGGAGAGTGTCATGTGACCAGGAAGTGCCCTGCAGTGTTTAGAGAGCGGAGCTAGGAGAGTGTCATGTGACCAGGAAGTGCCCTGCAGTGTTTAGAGAGCGGAGCTAGGAGAGTGTCATGTGACCAGGAAGTGCCCTGCAGTGTTTAGAGATCGGAGCTAGGAGAGTGTCATGTGACCAGGAAGTGCCCTGCAGTGTTTAGAGATCGGAGCTAGGAGAGTGTCATGTGACCAGGAAGTGCCCTGCAGTGTTTAGAGATCGGAGCTAGGAGAGTGTCATGTGACCAGGAAGTGCCCTGCAGTGTTTAGAGATCGGAGCTAGGAGAGTGTCATGTGACCAGGAAGTGCCCTGCAGTGTTTAGAGATCGGAGCTAGGAGAGTGTCATGTGACCAGGAAGTGCCCTGCAGTGTTTAGAGATCGGAGCTAGGAGAGTGCCATGTGACCAGGAAGTGCCCTGCAGTGTTTAGAGATCGATAGCAGCAGCAGCAGCAGAGAGGACACAGTGATGCAGGCAGGAGAATGAATGGATACTGAAGCTTCGTGTAGTGAGGGGAGAGTTACAGTGAGTAGGGGGTGAGACCCATCTCCATGTGTGCCTCCCCAGCCATTCACCTCACCGCACGTCACTGCTCTATGATTTACCTCAGATAGTCCTCAGCCCTCTGTGATTTACCTCAGATAGTCCCCAGCCCTCTGTGATTTACCTCAGATAGTCCCCAGCCCTCTGTGATTTACATCAGATAGTCCTCAGCCCTCTGATAGATATTCAAATATGATTTACTATCAGCAATGACACTTGAATTTACTATCTATGATCTTTGTCACATAATGTCATGAGGTCTCCGGCCTCCAATAAACATCTGAGCTCTGTGATCTAACTTAAAATAAAACTGTACTGTGTGTGGTATCACCAATTTATTACCCTGCCCTCTGTGTGATATCACCATATTATTACCCTGCCCTCTGTGTGATATCACCATATTATTACCCTGCCCTCTGTGTGATATCACCATATTATTACCCTGCCCTCTGTGTGATATCACCATATTATTACCCTGCCCTCTGTGTGATATCACCATATTATTACCCTGCCCTCTGTGTGATATCACCATATTATTACCCTGCCCTCTGTGTGATATCACCATATTATTACCCTGCCCTCTGTGTGATATCACCATATTATTACCCTGCCCTCTGTGATCTACCTCTGATAATCCTCTGCCCTCTGTGATTTGCCTCCGATAATCCTCTACTCTCAGAGGTCCTCTGACCTTTATAGGTCTCTTCAAGGCTTCTTGGATATCAACACGTTTCCTCATTATGGTTTGGTCCAATTTTCGCTCAAATGCCAAAAGGTCCATATAAGCCTGAGACTCGGGAACCAATTCTCGAATCTAAAGAGGAAGAGTCCAACAATAAGGACAAGGAGCAGAGGAAGTGTGTACTTACATAACAAGTATGGCGGCTGATGAACACCTCATCCAAGCAAATCCTTCTTAGGTCTGGTGTATCTATAGTCAGTTGTCCTAGGACTTCCCTTACTTTGTCCCGTTGCTTACCAAGGACGTATAAGAAGTACAGAGTACACTATGTGACCAGCAGATGGGGTATATAGTCTGGTGCTTCTTAGGTCTGGTGTATCTATCGCCAATTGTCCTAGGACTTCCCTTACTTTGTCCCGGGGTTTACCAAGGACGTATAAGAAGTACAGAGTACACTATGTGATCAGTGGATCTGCTGGGGTAGTATTATATATTATATTCAGCCTTTATATATTGTAACGCCACTTTGCTCGGCCACACCATAGTCCGACGATGACTGCACATGAATAGAATACATACCTACACAAATATAGAGACTCGACATATAGCCGGCAATACGAGTATACCATGAAGCTGGGACCTTCTCTGCATTACCTAGCGGTGGCAAGAACGGGGTTTGGGGGGATACTAGGTCTCGCAAATTGTCAGAAGCACTACACAGAGACCCTCTCGGTGGCGATATAGTAGTGGGGGAGTGGGGGGAAGACTAGAAATTATTTCTGGAACTTCAGCAATGACTCACCCGCTGTGGAAGAATCTTGTCCGCCATCTTCCGTCTCTTTGCACTAAAAATTTGGAAAGGAAAGGTCTATGGATTAATATGCACCCCCACTCTGTATTAGGGAACTCACGGGCATTAGCTCCTCACCTTCGGCTCCGTCCCTGAGAGGGCGTTTGCTGCTGAACTTGTGCTGGAGCCGAGCGCTTTCTGGTTGGTTCCATTACTGTAGGTGGGATTCCTGGACGAACAGAGGGGCTTCCACCAAATGGGGGTCCTGGAGGGCCCATGGGAGCACCCTGATGAGGCATACGGGCCCCAGAGGGCATACCAGGGCGCTAAGGTGACAAAGACAACAAGATGTTAGCTCACAGGTAATACTGTGTACATAGGACACAAACCGTCATGTATACCAGTCTATGCCAACCTTTGACATACCGTCATGTATACCAGTCTATGCCAACCTATGACATACCGTCATGTATACCAGTCTATGCCAACCTATGACATACCATCATGCATACCAGTCTATGCCAACCTATGACATACTGTCATGTATACCAGTCTATGCCAACCTATGACATACCGTCATGTATACCAGTCTATGCCAACCTATGACATACCGTCATGCATACCAGTCTATGCCAACCTATGACATACCGTCATGCATACCAGTCTATGCCAACCTATGACATACCGTCATGTATACCAGTCTATGCCAACCTATGACATACCGTCATGTATACCAGTCTATGCCAACCTATGACATACCGTCATGTATACCAGTCTATGGGCAACATTTAAGGAGTCATAACCCCTTTAGTACTCATTTTTACCGCACAGAGGGGTTACGACCATTCAGTATTTAGCAAACTGTGGAAAGATTTCCTTACTGCTGCTTAGGACTAAGGACCTCATTCAGAGTCTGTCGTAAGCGGCCGCTCGGTCGTACGCCTAACGACCGAGAAACTCAAAAAGGAAACAATCGCACGGCCGGTCGGTCGCAACCAAAGTGACGCCCATATGTGAACAAAGCACCTCCTCTAGCTAGCGATGTTGTCAGTCGCTGTCAGTCGCTGTCAGTCGCTGTCAGTCGCTGTATGCTAATTTTCTTCTGCTGGTTGCGGCCGCTTGTGTTGTATTGTTCAAATGTCATTTAGTTCATGCTGATGTTTTACTGGTATTGCGTTTGTAATTAAAAAAAGATTTTAAACCCGGATTTTGGAATATTAATGTTGTGTTGTTGTTAAAATTAACAAAAAACCGCATAGAATAAGCCGTCCCCATGAAATGTATTTATTCTTAATATTCGCTAATGCTAACGCAGCTGAATCAATTACAAGCCAATTAGCAGTGTTATTAGCTACAACAATCGATTATTAGCTGCTTGTATTGTGTGGTTCAAAATAGAAACATCACTCCTAACATCAGTCACATTCGATAGTAACGATTGTACTCTGGGGCTTGAGAGAGAACGTACCCAACCTCAAGCTGTACGATCAGCCAGGCCTCGAACCTGCTCGCAGAGTGACGTTTTACTACTTCCGGCCTTCTATGTCAGTCGTAACAATTTATGTACGCCCCTAAAACGCCCTGAAAACGATGAGGAACGCCTGCGTTTTCAGACCACCACCCCCGTCACCACCCACAAACGGCCTTTCATGTCAATCAACTACCGGAATCCACTTCCTGCTCGTAAGCCGTACGATCTACAGCATTTTGGATCGCAAAGCCTCGTACGCACATGCGCACAACTAACCGTGTGCATACGTGGTTTGGAAACATCGGATGCGTACGACCGAGCGGCCGCTTACGACCGACTCTGAATGAGGTCCTAATACTGCTTATTTTATAGATGGGGCAAGCAATACGGTCCCCATCGCCAACAATGGAGACATAGCAAAGCCTTTCTGGTGGATGCACAATGTGGCCCTGGCCGGCGGATGCACAATGTGGCCCTGGCCGGTGGATGCACAATGTGGCCCTGGCCGGTGGATGCACAATGTGGCCCTGGCCGGTGGATGCACAATGTGGCCCTGGCCGGTGGATGCACAATGTGGCCTTGGCTGGTGGATGCACAATGTGCATTAGTCAGCAGTCGCCGGCTGCAGGCGACGCAACAGAGGGCGCCGCAGAGGAGAAGAACAGCGCCTGATCTCACCAGACAGGTAAGTGATGTTAGATGCCAGCCAATTACGATTAAGGTTATTAAGTAAAGCCTTATATTGACTAATGATAGAGGAAGTAATGGTCCATACACACGGTCAGATGTGTCAGATGTACGATTGAACGATTTGAACGATTTTGCAAACGATTTGAACTACGAATGTTTTTGACTGCATTAAAATGACTGAAATCATCCAAAACTGACTGCAAACAGATCAAATGTCAGTAAACGTTATCTGACCATCGGGAACGCGCATCGTTCATCGTTCAGATATGTCAGATTGTCCGCACAGAAACAGACAAATCTCAGGTGCACACCTCCAAATTATTAATAATATATATAAATGCAATAAAATGTTGCAATCAATAGAGGTTTTTAGCATAATCATGGCCAAGGTTATGGGCCTACCCACCATATCCAGGTAACCTCTTTCGGGTAGATCCCTAACATACTAGGGTTGAAATCCAGAGCGCAGGACCCCCCAAAACTGGCCCAGCCAAGTCACCCCAGGGCACCACCATAGTTTCAAAACTGGCCCAGCCAAGCCGCCCCAGGGCACCACCATAGTTCGGCGGCTTGGCTGGGCCAGTTTTGGGGGGTCCTGCGCTCTGGATTTCAACCCTAGTATGTTAGGGACCTACCCGAAAGAGGTTACCTGGATATGGTGTGTAGGCCCATAACCTTGGCCATGATTATGCTAAAAACCTCTATTGATTGCAACATTTTATTGCATTTATATATATTATTAATAATTTGGAGTTGTGCACCTGAGATTTGTCTGTTTCTGTGCCTGCAATTTGTCTCATCAGGTAGCAACTCCCGTTATATATATAGTCAGGTTGTGCAGTCCAGAAATCTTTCCCATATATCAGATTGTCCTTCAGATATGAACGCTTGAACGATTTTTGCAATAGTTATCGTTCAGATCTGAAGAAAAATCTGACCGTGTGCGTGCACCATTATCTGACCGTGTGCGTGCACCATTATCTGACCGTGTGCGTGCACCATTATCTGACCGTGTGCGTGCACCATTATCTGACCGTGTGCGTGCACCATTATCTGACCGTGTGCGTGCACCATTAGAATCAAATAAATCAGAAAGAGATAGATGAGAGGGGAAGTTAGAAGGGGAGAGTTATTAGCAGTGGTTCTTAGTACAGGGTTACACATATATACCGCACAGTGGCCCTGATTCAGAGCCGGACGCTCTAACAGAGCGCTCGCTCTGAATCAGGGCCGTCCTTCCTCATTTTAGAGCGGCCTCCTGGCCGCTCGCATAGCTGTGGGTGAGCACCCACAGCTATAGCGAGCGGCCAAAAAGATGGTCGCGATAGTCAAGACCATCACGACCATCGGGCTTGCGACGAGACCCCTGTGGTAGGGTCTCGTCTGCCGCAAGCCCTGGAGTGCTTTTGGCTCTATCAGTGATATGAGTGATATATACAGTACATATGAGTGATATACACAGTATAGGGTGGGTATGTGAGTATTATACACAGTACAGGTGGCATATGAGTGATATATACAGCATAGGGTGGGTATGTGAGTATTATACACAGTACAGGTGGCATATGAGTGATATATACAGCATAGGGTGGGTATGTGAGTATTATACACAGTACAGGTGGCATATGAGTGATATATACAGCATAGGGTGGGTATGTGAGTATTATACACAGTACAGGTGGCATATGAGTGATATATACAGCATAGGGTGGGTATGTGAGTATTATACACAGTACAGGTGGCATATGAGTGATATATACAGCATAGGGTGGGTATGTGAGTATTATACACAGTACAGGTGGCATATGAGTGATATATACAGCATAGGGTGGGTATGTGAGTATTATACACAGTACAGGTGGCATATGAGTGATATATACAGCATAGGGTGGGTATGTGAGTATTATACACAGTACAGGTGGCATATGAGTGATATATACAGCATAGGGTGGGTATGTGAGTATTATACACAGTACAGGTGGCATATGAGTGATATATACAGCATAGGGTGGGTATGTGAGTATTATACACAGTACAGGTGGCATATGAGTGATATATACAGCATAGGGTGGGTATGTGAGTATTATACACAGTACAGGTGGCATATGAGTGATATATACAGCATAGGGTGGGTATGTGAGTATTATACACAGTACAGGTGGCATATGAGTGATATATACAGCATAGGGTGGGTATGTGAGTATTATACACAGTACAGGTGGCATATGAGTGATATATACAGCATAGGGTGGGTATGTGAGTATTATACACAGTACAGGGAGCATATTAGTGATATATACAGTACATATGAGTGATATACACAGTATAGGGTGGGTATGTGAGTATTATACACAGTACAGGAGCATATGAGTGATATATATACAGTACAGGGTGGGTATGTGAGTATTCTTCACAGTACAGAGAGCATATGAGTGATATATATAGTATAGAGTGGGTATGTGAGTATTATACACAGTACAGAGAGCATATGAGTGATATATACAGTACAGGGTGGGTATGTGAGTATTATACACAGTACAGGGAGCATATGAGTGATATATACAGTATAGGGTGGGTATGTGAGTATTATACACAGTACAGGGAGCATATGAGTGATATATACAGTATAGGGTGGGTATGAGAGTATTATACACAGTGTAGGGAGCATATGAGTGATATACACAGCATAGGGTGGGTATGTGAGTATTATACACAGTACAGGGAGCATATAAGTGATATATACAGTATAGGGTGGTATGTGAGTATTATACATAGTACAGGGAGCATATGAGTGATATATACAGTACAGGGTGGGCAAGTGAGTATTATACACAGTGTAGGTGGCATATGAGTGATATATACAGTATAGGGTGGGTGTGTGAGTATTATACCCTATATGAGTGATATATACAGTATAGGGGGGGTATGTGAGTATTATACACAGTGTAGGTGGTATATGAGTGATATATACAGTACAGGGTGGGTATGTGAGTATTCTTCACAGTACAGAGAGCATATGAGTGATATATATAGTATAGAGTGGGTATGTGAGTATTATACACAGTACAGAGAGCATATGAGTGATATATACAGTACAGGGTGGGTATGTGAGTATTATACACAGTACAGGGAGCATATGAGTGATATATACAGTATAGGGTGGGTATGTGAGTATTATACACAGTGTAGGGAGCATATGAGTGATATACACAGTATATGGTGGGTATGTGAGTATTATACACAGTGTAGGTGGCATATGAGTGATATATACAGCATAGGGTGGGTATGTGTATTATACACAGTACAGGGAGCATATGAGTGATATATACAGTATAGGGTGGGTATGTGAGTATTATACACAGTACAGTGAGTATATGAGTGATATATACAGTATAGGGTGGGTATGTGAGTATTATACACAGTACATGAGCATATGAGTGATATATACAGTATAGGGTGGGTATGTGTGTATTATACACAGTGCAGGGAGCATATGAGTGATATATACAGTATATTGTGGGTATGTGAGTATTATACACAGTACAGGAGCATATGAGTGATATATACAGTACAGGGTGGGTATGTGAGTATTATACACAGTGTAGGTGGCATATGAGTGATATTACAGTACAGGGTGGGTATGTGAGCATTATACACAGTACAGGTGGCATATGAGTGATATTACAGTACAGGGTGAGTATGTGAGTATTATACACAGTACAGGTGGCATATGAGTGATATATACAGTATAGGGTGGGTGTGTGAGTATTATACCCTATATGAGTGATATATACAGTATAGGGTGGGTATGTGAGTATTATACACAGTGTAGGTGGCATATGAGTGATATATACAGTACAGGGTGGGTATGTGAGTATTCTTCACAGTACAGAGAGCATATGAGTGATATATACAGTATAGGGTGGGTATGTGAGTATTATACACAGTACAGAGAGCATATGAGTGATATATACAGTACAGGGTGGGTATGTGAGTATTACACACAGTACAGAGAGCATATGAGTGATATATACAGTATAGGGTGGGTATGTGAGTATTATACACAGTACAGAGAGCATATGAGTGATATATATAGTATAGGGTGGGTATGTGAGTATTATACACAGTACAGAGAGCATATGAGTGATATATACAGTACAGGGTGGGTATGTGAGTATTACACACAGTACAGAGAGCATATGAGTGATATATACAGTATAGGGTGGGTATGTGAGTATTATACACAGTACAGAGAGCATATGAGTGATATATATAGTATAGGGTGGGTATGTGAGTATTATACACAGTACAGGTGGCTTATGAGTGATATATACAGTATAGGGTGGGTATGTGAGTATTTTACACAGTACAGGGAGCATATGAGTGATATATACAGTATAGGGTTGGTATGTGAGTATTATACACAGTACAGGTGACATATGAGTGATATATACAGTATAGGGTGGGTATGTGAGTATTATACACAGAACAGGGAGCATATGAGTGATATATACAGTATAGGGTGGGTATGTGAGTATTATACACAGTACAGGGAGCATATGAGTGATATATACAGTATAGGGTGGGTATGTGAGTATTATACACAGTACAGAGAGCATATGAGTGATATATACAGTATAGGGTGGGTATGTGAGTATTATACACAGTACAGAGAGCATATGAGTGATATATACAGTATAGGGTGGGTATGTGATTATTATACACAGTACATGAGCATATAAGTGATATATACAGTATAGGGTGGGTATGTGAGTATTCTACACAGTGCAGGTGACATATGAGTGATATATACAGTATAGGGTGGGTATGTGAGTATTATACACAGTACAGGGAGCATATGAGTGTATAACACTCACATACCCACCCTATACTGTATAAATCACTCATATGCTCCCTGTACTGTGTATAATACTCACATACCCACCCTATACTGTATATATCACTCATATGTCACCTGCACTGTGTAGAATACTCACATACCCACCCTATACTGTATATATCACTTATATGCTCATGTACTGTGTATAATAATCACATACCCACCCTGTACTGTATATATCACTCACATGCTCCCTGTACTGTGTATAACACTCACATACCCACCCTATACTGTATAAATCACAGTACAGGGAGCATGTGAGTGATATATACAGTACAGGGTGGGTATGTGAGTATTTTACACAGTGTAGGTGACATATGAGTGATATATACAGTATAGGGTGGGTATGTGAGTATTATACACAGTACAGGGAGCATTTGAGTGATATATACAGTATACACAGTGTAGGTGGCATATGAGTGATATATACAGTATAGGGTGGGTATGTGAGTATTATACACAGTACAGGGAGCATATGAGTGATATATACAGTATAGGGTGGGTATGTGAGTATTATTCACAGTACAGGGAGCATATGAGTGATATATACAGTATAGGGTGGGTGTATTATACATAGTACAGGTGACATATGAGTGATATATACAGTATAGGGTGGGTATGTGAGTATTATACACAGTACAGGGAGCATATGAGTGATATATACAGTACAGGGTGGGTATATGAGTATTATACACAGTACAGGGAGCATATGAGTGATATATACAGTACAGGGTGGGTATGTGAGTATTATACACAGTACAGGTGACATATGAGTGATATATACAGTATAGGGTGGGTATGTGAGTATTATACACAGTACAGAGAGCATATGAGTGATATATACAGTACAGGGTGGGTATGTGAGTATTATACACAGTACAGGGAGCATATGAGTGATATATACAGTACAGGGTGGGTATGTGAGTATTATACACAGTACAGGTGACATATGAGTGATATATACAGTATAGGGTGGGTATGTGAGTATTATACACAGTACAGAGAGCATATGAGTGATATATACAGTACAGGGTGGAAGCTATAGGTGGGTATGTGAGTATTATACACAGTACAGGAAGCATGTGAGTGATATATACAGTATAGGGTGGGTATGTGAGTATTATACACAGTGCAGGGAGCATATGAGTGATATATACAGTATAGGGTGGGTATGTGAGTATTATACACAGTACAGAGAGCATATGAGAGATATATACAGTACAGGGTGGGTATGTGAGTAGTATACACAGTACAGGGAGCATATGAGTGATATATACAGTACAGGGTGGAAGCTATAGGTGGGTATGTGAGTATTATACACAGTACAGGGAGCATGTGAGTGATATATACAGTATAGGGTGGGTATGTGAGTATTATACACAGTACAGGGAGCATATGAGTGATATATACAGTACAGGGTGGAAGCTATAGGTGGGTATGTGAGTATTATACACAGTACAGGGAGCATGTGAGTGATATATACAGTATAGGGTGGGTATGTGAGTATTATACACAGTACAGGGAGCATATGAGTGATATATACAGTACAGGGTGGGTATGTGAGTATTATACACAGTACAGGTGGCATATGAGAATATATACAGTACAGGGTGGGTATGTGAGTATTATACACAGTGTAGGTGGCATATGAGTGATATATACAGTACAGGGTGGGTATGTGAGTATTATACACAGTACAGGGAGCATGTGAGTGATATATACAGTATAGGGTGGGTATGTGAGTATTATACACCGTACAGGGAGCATATGAGTGATATATACAGTACATAGTGGGTATGTGAGTGTTATACACAGTACAGGGAGCATGTGAGTGATATATACAGTACAGGGTGGGTATGTGAGTATTATACACAGTACAGGGAGCATATGAGTGATATATACAGTACAGGGTGGGTATGTGAGTATTATACACAGTACAGGGAGCATGTGAGTGATATATACAGTACAGGGTGGGTATGTGAGTATTATACACAGTACAGGGAGCATGTGAGTGATATATACAGTACAGGGTGGGTATGTGAGTATTATACACAGTACAGGGAGCATATGAGTGATATATACAGTACAGGGTGGAAGCTATAGGTGGGTATGTGTCACATACACTGTGGGACGCCGGGATATAATGTATATTCCTGGTGCAGGTAGTTCTCTATAATTGCATCACACTCACCACTCCGTGTACCAGGAACTCAAAGAGTTTGCTCTTAGTTGCCCTGCGAGCTCCTCCAGCGCCTTCATCAGCCGCCATGGCCCGAAGTTCTCTCTGCCTGCCGAGTACTAATTACCTATTACACTCTGTAGTATCTGTGCCCTGTATATATATGTGTATATGATGAGCAGCTTCCCCCTAATAACCCAGTGTGTAAGTAATTGGTGTCATGTAGTAATGGCTGGTATTATGTTCTCTTGCCCCCACCTTATTTTTACCCCAGGTACCCACTCCGGAGTATCACCCCAGGAGTGCTGTAGTACCCTTTCCAGAGCATTACCCAAGGAATACTGCTAATATCTTCTCCGCAGTATCATTCTAATAACACTGCTAGTATCCCCTCAGGGGTATCACCCCAGGAATACTGCTAGTAGCCCCTCAGGGGTATCACCCCAGGAATACTGCTAGTAGCCCCTCAGGGGTATCACCCCAGGAATACTGCTAGTAGCCCCTCAGGGGTATCACCCCAGGAATACTGCTAGTAGCCCCTCTAGAGTATCACCTGTAGGAATAATGCTATTATTATACACAGTGCAGGTGGTAGTAACAGCCCAGGAACACTGCTAGTACCCCCTGTGTAGTATCAGCCCGGGAACACTGCTAGTACCCCCTGTGTAGTATCAGCCCAGGAACACTGCTAGTATCCCCTGTGTAGTATCAGCCCGGGAACACTGCTAGTACCCCCTGTGTAGTATCAGCCTGGGAACACTGCTAGTACCCCCTGTGTAGTATCAGCCTGGGAACACTGCTAGTATCCCCTGTGTAGTATCAGCCTGGGAACACTGCTAGTACCCAATGTGTAGTATCAGCCTGGGAACACTGCTAGTACCCCCTGTGTAGTATCAGCCTGGGAACACTGCTAGTATCCCCTGTGTAGTATCAGCCTGGGAACACTGCTAGTACCCAATGTGTAGTATCAGCCTGGGAACACTGCTAGTACCCCCTGTGTAGTATCAGCCTGGGAACACTGCTAGTATCCACTGTGTAGTATCAGCCTGGGAACACTGCTAGTACCCCCTGTGTAGTATCAGCCCGGGAACACTGCTAGTACCCAATGTGTAGTATCAGCCTGGGAACACTGCTAGTACCCCCTGTGTAGTATCAGCCTGGGAACACTGCTAGTATCCCCTGTGTAGTATCAGCCTGGGAACACTGCTAGTATCCCCTGTGTAGTATCAGCCTGGGAATACTGCTAGTACCCAATGTGTAGTATCAGCCTGGGAACACTGCTAGTACCCAATGTGTAGTATCAGCCTGGGAACACTGCTAGTACCCCCTGTGTAGTATCAGCCTGGGAACACTGCTAGTACCCCCTGTTTAGTATCAGCCTGGGAACACTGCTAGTACCCAATGTGTAGTATCAGCCCGGGAACACTGCTAGTACCCAATGTGTAGTAACAGCCCAGGAACACTGCTAGTACCCCCTGTGTAGTATCAGCCTGATAACACTGCTAGTACCCAATGTGTAGTATCAGCCCAGGAACACTGCTAGTACCCCCTGTGTAGTAACAGCCCAGGAACACTGCTAGTACCCCCTGTGTAGTAACAGCCTGGGAACACTGCTAGTACCCCCTGTTTAGTATCAGCCTGGGAACACTGCTAGTACCCCCTGTGTAGTAACAGCCTGGGAACACTGCTAGTACCCAATGTGTAGTATCAGCCCAGGAACACTGCTAGTACCCAATGTGTAGTATCAGCCCGGGAACACTGCTAGTACCCCCTGTGTAGTATCAGCCCGGGAACACTGCTAGTACCCACTGTGTAGTATCAGCCCGGGAACACTGCTAGTACCCCCTGTGTAGTAACAGCCCAGGAACACTGCTAGTACCCAATGTGTAGTATCAGCCTGGGAACACTGCTAGTACCCAATGTGTAGTATCAGCCCGGGAACACTGCTAGTACCCAATGTGTAGTATCAGCCTGGGAACACTGCTAGTACCCAATGTGTAGTATCAGCCTGATAACACTGCTAGTACCCAATGTGTAGTATCAGCCCAGGAACACTGCTAGTACCCCCTGTGTAGTAACAGCTCGAGGCTTCTGCTAGTACCCCGTGTAGTAACAGCTCGAGGCTCCTGCTAGTACCCCATGTGTAGTAACAGTCCGAGACTCCTGCTAGTACCCCCTGTGTAGTAACAGCCCGAGACTCCTGCTAGTACCCCCTGTGTAGTAACAGGCCGAGACTCCTGCTAATACCCCCTGTGTAGTAACAGCCCGAGACTACTGCTAGTACCCCCTATGTAGAGACAGCCGGAGACTCCTGCTAATACCCCCTGTGTCCTAACAGCCCGAGACTCCTGCTAGTACCCCCTGTGTAGTAACAGCCCGAGACTCCTGCTAGTACCCCCTGTGTAGTAACAGCCCGAGACTCCTGCTAGTACCCCCTGTGTAGTAACAGCCCCAGACTCCTGCTAGTACCCCCTGTGTAGTAACAGCCCCAGACTCCTGCTAGTACCCCCTGTGTAGTAACAGCCCGAGACTCCTGCTAGTACCCCCTGTGTAGTAACAGCCCGAGACTACTGCTAGTACCCCCTGTGTAGTAACAGCCCGAGACTACTGCTAGTACCCCCTGTGTAGTAACAGCCCCAGACTCCTGCTAGCACCCCCTCCGGAGAAGGAGTAAGACCTGAGCCCCCCAGCACAGACCCCTACTCACGCCTGAGAAAGTTTAGCATTGTCTGTCTCCTGGGCACTGTGAGCAGGCTGCAGTCTCTGTGCCTCCTCCCGCTCTCTTATCTCCCTCTCTGCCTCTCACACACTTTCTGTCTCTTTGTTACCCTCTCTCTGTCCTGCGGCTGTGCCTGGGCTATGTGCAGAGAGTGGGGGTCCGCCAGGGCTGTGCGGAGGGCCCACTCTCCACCCTCCAGCTGCTGAATTCCTTCCACTGATAAGACAGGAATAGCAGCAGCCTGCAGCCCTGCTCTCTCCTTCTCCCAGCTGTCTCAGTCTGTCTCTCTCCTGCCTGGGAATGTCTGTCTGTTTGTGCAGCTGTCCCTGCTCATCATGTCTCACACTGTCTGTCTCACAGCACTCTACAGTCAGAAGTCTCTCCCGGCCATAGATTATTATGTATAGAAGATATATGATCATTGTACAGACGCAGGGCCTGGCACAGCCGGACGCTACCAGAGCCATCGCCGCTGCCCGCAACTGTGTACACGGACGCAGCATCGGACGCAGGATCTCGTGCAAACAGCGGCTTCCCGAGTCAGTCTACAGTTACTCAGAATGGCCGCCGTACCGGAGACGCCGGAGCCATGTGTTCAGCGTACGGGATCGCAGACGCAGGATGCGATACGCACCCGACACACCTGTATTTTTACCCTTAACTTCCCGTCGCCTCTCCCAAACGCTCCCTGCCTGTCTATCACACTGCGATGCATGCGCAGCGCCATTCAAGCTGCTCGTATTATGAAAACATCGGCATTGCGATCAACTCCGAATCAGGCCCATAGTACATACTAGTGAGGCACTCCTGCATACATCATACATACTAGTGATGAGGCACTCTTACATACTAGTGAGGCACTCTTACTAGTAATGAGGCACTCCAGCATGCATCGTACATGCTAGTGAGGCACTCCTGCAAACATCGTACATACTAGTGATGAGGCACTCTTACATACTAGTGAGGCATGATTACTAGTAATGAGGCACTCCAGCATGCATCATACATACTAGTGAGGCACTCCTGCATGCATCGTACATACTAGTGATGAGGCACTCCTGCATGCATAGCACATACTAGTGATGAGGCACTCCTGCATACATAGTACATACTAGTGAGGCACTCCTGCATACATCGTACATACTAGTGATGAGGCACTCTTACATACTAGTGAGGCATGATTACTAGTAATGAGGCACTCCAGCATGCATCGTACATACTAGTGAGGCACTCCTGCATGCATCGTACATACTAGTGATGAGGCACTCCTGCATGCATCGTACATACTAGTGAGGCACTCCTGCATGCATAGCACATACTAGTGATGAGGCACTCCTGCATACATCATACATACTAGTGATGAGGCACTCCTGCATACATCATGCATACTAGTGATGAGGCACTCCTGCATACATCATGCATACTAGTGATGAGGCACTCTTACATACTAGTGAGGCACTCTTACTAGTAATGAGGCACTCCAGCATGCATCGTACATACTAGTGAGGCACTCCTGCATGCATCGTACATACTAGTGATGAGGCACTCCTCCATGCATAGCACATACTAGTGATGAGGCACTCCTCCATGCATAGCACATACTAGTGATGAGGCACTCCTGCATACATAGTACATACTAGTGAGGCACTCCTGCATACATCATACATACTAGTGATGAGGCACTCTTACATACTAGTGAGGCACTCTTACTAGTAATGAGGCACTCCAGCATGCATCGTACATAATAGTGAGGCACTCCTGCATGCATCGTACATACTAGTGATGAGGCACTCCTCCATGCATAGCACATACTAGTGAGGCACTCCTGCATGCATCGTACATACTAGTGATGAGGCACTCTTACATACTAGTGAGGCATGATTACTAGTAATGAGGCACTCCAGCATGCATCGTACATACTAGTGAGGCACTCCTGCATGCATCGTACATACTAGTGATGAGGCACTCCTCCATGCATAGCACATAATAGTGAGGCACTCCTGCATGCATCGTACATACTAGTGATGAGGCACTCTTACATACTAGTGAGGCATGATTACTTGTAATGAGGCACTCCAGCATGCATCGTACATACTAGTAAGGCACTCCTGCATGCATCGTACATACTAGTGATGAGGCACTCCTGCATGCATCGCACATACTAGTGATGAGGCACTCCTGCATGCATAGCACATACTAGTGATGAGGCACTCCTGCATGCATAGCACATACTAGTGAGGAGGCACTCCTGCATACATCATACATACTAGTGATGAGGCACTCTTACATACTAGTGAGGCACTCTTACTAGTAATGAGGCACTCCAGCATGCATCGTACATACTAGTGAGGCACTCCTGCATGCATCGTACATACTAGTGATGAGGCACTCCTGCATGCATAGCACATACTAGTGATGAGGCACTCCTGCATACATAGTACATACTAGTGATGAGGCACTCCTGCATACACCATACATACTAGTGATGAGGCACTCTTACATACTAGTGAGGCACTCTTACTAGTAATGAGGCACTCCAGCATGCATCGTACATAATAGTGAGGCACTCCTGCATGCATCGTACATACTAGTGATGAGGCACTCCTGCATGCATCGTAGATACTAGTGATGAGGCACTCCTGCATACATAGTACATATTAGTGATGAGGCACTCCTGCATACATAGTACATACTAGTGATGAGGCACTCCTGCATACATAGTACATACTAGTGATGAGGCACTCCTGCATACATACTAGTAATGAGGCACTCCTGCATACATAGTACATACTAGTGATGAGGCACTCCTGCATACATAGTACATATTAGTGATGAGGCACTCCTGCATACATAGTACATACTAGTGATGAGGCTCTCCTGCATACATAGTACATACTAGTGATGAGGCACTCCTGCATGCATCGTACATACTAGTGATGAGGCACTCCTGCATGCATCGTACATACTAGTGATGAGGCACTCCTGCATGCATCGTACATACTAGTGATGAGGCACTCCTGCATGCATCGTACATACTAGTGATGAGGCACTCCTGCATGCATCGTACATACTAGTGATGAGGCACTCATGCATACATAGCACATACTAGTGAGGCACTCCTGCATACATCATACATACTAGTGATGAGGCACTCTTACATACTAGTGAGGCACTCTTACTAGTAATGAGGCACTCCAGCATGCATCGTACATACTAGTGAGGCATTCCTGCATGCATCGTACATGCTAGTGATGAGGCACTCCTGCATGCATCGTACATAATAGTGAGGCACTCCTGCATGCATCGTACATACTAGTGATGAGGCACTCTTACATACTAGTGAGGCATGATTACTTGTAATGAGGCACTCCAGCATGCATCGCACATACTAGTGATGAGGCACTCCTGCATGCATAGCACATACTAGTGATGAGGCACTCCTGCATGCATAGCACATACTAGTGATGAGGCACTCCTGCATGCATAGCACATACTAGTGATGAGGCACTCTTACATACTAGTGAGGCACTCTTACTAGTAATGAGGCACTCCAGCATGCATCGTACATACTAGTGAGGCACTCCTGCATGCATCGTACATACTAGTGATGAGGCACTCCTGCATGCATAGCACATACTAGTGATGAGGCACTCCTGCATACATAGTACATACTAGTGATGAGGCACTCCTGCATACACCATACATACTAGTGATGAGGCACTCTTACATACTAGTGAGGCACTCTTACTAGTAATGAGGCACTCCAGCATGCATCGTACATAATAGTGAGGCACTCCTGCATGCATCGTACATACTAGTGATGAGGCACTCCTGCATGCATCGTAGATACTAGTGATGAGGCACTCCTGCATACATAGTACATATTAGTGATGAGGCACTCCTGCATACATAGTACATACTAGTGATGAGGCACTCCTGCATACATACTAGTAATGAGGCACTCCTGCATACATAGTACATACTAGTGATGAGGCACTCCTGCATACATAGTACATATTAGTGATGAGGCACTCCTGCATACATAGTACATACTAGTGATGAGGCACTCCTGCATACATAGTACATACTAGTGATGAGGCACTCCTGCATGCATCGTACATACTAGTGATGAGGCACTCCTGCATGCATCGTACATACTAGTGATGAGGCACTCCTGCATGCATCGTACATACTAGTGATGAGGCACTCCTGCATGCATCGTACATACTAGTGATGAGGCACTCCTGCATGCATCGTACATACTAGTGATGAGGCACTCATGCATACATAGTACATACTAGTGAGTTACTCCTACATGCATATTACATACTAGTGAGACACCTCACCAGGGACAATAGATACTATTGTCACTATAGTGAGGCATTCGACAGGTCACAGTTCATAATAACGAGGCACACATACGAGTGAGGCTCTCCACCAAATACTGTACATAAGTGAGGCACTTCACAAGATATAGTACAAACTAGTGAGACACTTCGCCACAAGACACAATACCTACCAGTCACAGCTCATACTCATGAGGCACTCAGCAAGTCACCTTCATAATACTGAGGCACTCAGCAAGTCACCTTCATAATACTGAGGCACTCCTGAAGATACAATACATACTAGGAAGCACTACACGAGACACTGTACATAACTGTGGTACTCCGCAAAACTCCACCAGGCGCAGCAGATACTAGCGAGGCGCTCCGCCAGGCGCAGAAGATACTAGGGAGGCGCTCCGCCAGGCGCAGAAGATACTAGGGAGGCGCTCCGCCAGGCGCAGAAGATACTAGCGAGGCGCTCCGACAGGCGCAGCAGATACTAGGGAGGCACTCCTGCATGCATCGTACATACTAGTGATGAGGCACTCCTGCATGCATCGTACATACTAGTGAGGCACTCCTGCATGCATAGCACATACTAGTGATGAGGCACTCCTGCATACATCATACATACTAGTGATGAGGCACTCTTACATACTAGTGAGGCACTTACTAGTGATGAGGCACTCCTGCATACATAGTACATACTAGTGAGGCACTCCTGCATACACCATACATACTAGTGATGAGGCACTCTTACGTACTAGTGAGGCATGATTACTAGTAATGAGGCACTCCTGCATGCATCGTACATACTAGTGAGGCACTCCTGCATGCATAGCACATACTAGTGAAGAGGCACTCCTGCATACATCATACATACTAGTGATGAGGCACTCTTACATACTAGTGAGGCACTTTTACTAGTGATGAGGCACTCCTGCATACATAGTACATACTAGTGAGGCACTCCTGCATGCATCGTACATACTAGTGATGAGGCACTCCTGCATGCATAGCACATACTAGTGATGAGGCACTCCTGCATACATAGTACATACTAGTGAGGCACTCCTGCATACACCATACATACTAGTGATGAGGCACTCTTACATACTAGTGAGGCACTCTTACTAGTAATGAGGCACTCCAGCATGCATCGTACATAATAGTGAGGCACTCCTGCATGCATCGTACATACTAGTGATGAGGCACTCTTACATACTAGTGAGGCATGATTACTTGTAATGAGGCACTCCAGCATGCATCGTACATACTAGTAAGGCACTCCTGCATGCATCGTACATACTAGTGATGAGGTACTCCTGCATGCATAGCACATACTAGTGATGAGGCACTCCTGCATGCATAGTACATACTAGTGAGGCACTCCTGCATACATCATACATACTAGTGATGAGGCACTCCTGCATACATAGTACATATTAGTGATGAGGCACTCCTGCATACATAGTACATACTAGTGATGAGGCACTCCTGCATGCATCGTACATACTAGTGATGAGGCACTCCTGCATACATACTAGTAATGAGGCACTCCTGCATACATAGTACATACTAGTGATGAGGCACTCCTGCATACATAGTACATATTAGTGATGAGGCACTCCTGCATACATAGTACATATTAGTGATGAGGCACTCCTGCATACATAGTACATACTAGTGATGAGGCACTCCTGCATACATAGTACATACTAGTGATGAGGCACTCCTGCATACATAGTACATACTAGTGATGAGGCACTCCTGCATGCATCGTACATACTAGTGATGAGGCACTCCTGCATGCATCGTACATACTAGTGATGAGGCACTCCTGCATGCATCGTACATACTAGTGATGAGGCACTCCTGCATGCATCGTACATACTAGTGATGAGGCACTCCTGCATGCATCGTACATACTAGTGATGAGGCACTCCTGCATACATAGTACATACTAGTAATGAGGCACTCCTGCATGCATCGTACATACTAGTGATGAGGCACTCCTGCATACATAGTACATACTAGTGATGAGGCACTCCTGCATACATAGTACATACTAGTGATGAGGCACTCCTGCATGCATTGTACATACTAGTGATGAGGCACTCCTGCATACATACTAGTAATGAGGCACTCCTGCATACATAGTACATACTAGTGATGAGGCACTCCTGCATACATAGTACATACTAGTGATGAGGCACTCCTGCATACATAGTACATACTAGTGATGAGGCACTCCTGCATACATAGTACATACTAGTGATGAGGCACTCCTGCATACATAGTACATACTAGTGATGAGGCACTCCTGCATACATAGTACATACTAGTGATGAGGCACTCCTGCATGCATCGTACATACTAGTGATGAGGCACTCCTGCATGCATCGTACATACTAGTGATGAGGCACTCCTGCATGCATCGTACATACTAGTGATGAGGCACTCCTGCATGCATCGTACATACTAGTGATGAGGCACTCCTGCATGCATCGTACATACTAGTGATGAGGCACTCCTGCATGCATCGTACATACTAGTGATGAGGCACTCCTGCATGCATCGTACATACTAGTGATGAGGCACTCCTGCATGCATCGTACATACTAGTGATGAGGCACTCCTGCATGCATCGTACATACTAGTGATGAGGCACTCCTGCATGCATCGTACATACTAGTGATGAGGCACTCCTGCATGCATAGTACATACTAGTGATGAGGCACTCCTGCATGCATCGTACATACTAGTGATGAGGCACTCCTGCATGCATCGTACATACTAGTGATGAGGCACTCCTGCATACATAGTACATACTAGTGATGAGGCACTCCTGCATGCATTGTACATACTAGTGATGAGGCACTCCTGCATACATACTAGTAATGAGGCACTCCTGCATACATAGTACATACTAGTGATGAGGCACTCCTGCATACATAGTACATATTAGTGATGAGGCACTCCTGCATACATAGTACATACTAGTGATGAGGCACTCCTGCATACATAGTACATACTAGTGATGAGGCACTCCTGCATACATAGTACATACTAGTGATGAGGCACTCCTGCATGCATCGTACATACTAGTGATGAGGCACTCCTGCATGCATCGTACATACTAGTGATGAGGCACTCCTGCATGCATCGTACATACTAGTGATGAGGCACTCCTGCATGCATCATACATACTAGTAATGAGGCACTCCTGCATGCATCGTACATACTAGTGATGAGGCACTCCTGCATACATAGTACATACTAGTGATGAGGCACTCCTGCATGCATCGTACATACTAGTGATGAGGCACTCCTGCATACATAGTACATACTAGTGAGTTACTCCTACATGCATATTACATACTAGTGAGACACCTCACCAGGGACAATAGATACTATTGTCACTATAGTGAGGCATTCGACAGGTCACAGTTCATAATAACGAGGCACACATACGAGTGAGGCTCTCCACCAAATACTGTACATAAGTGAGGCACTTCACAAGATATAGTACAAACTAGTGAGACACTTCGCCACAAGACACAATACCTACCAGTCACAGCTCATACTCATGAGGCACTCAGCAAGTCACCTTCATAATACTGAGGCACTCAGCAAGTCACCTTCATAATACTGAGGCACTTAGCAAGTCACCTTCATAATACTGAGGCACTTAGCAAGTCACCTTCATAATACTGAGGCACTCCTGAAGATACAATACATACTAGGAAGCACTACACGAGACACTGTACTTAACTGTGGTACTCCGCAAAACTCCACCAGGCGCAGCAGATACTAGCGAGGCGCTCCGCCAGGCGCAGAAGATACTAGGGAGGCGCTCCGCCAGGCGCAGAAGATACTAGCGAGGCGCTCCGCCAGGCGCAGCAGATACTAGGGAGGCGCTCCGCCAGGCGCAGCAGATACTAGGGAGGCGCTCCGCCAGGCGCAGCAGATACTAGCGAGGCGCTCCGCCAGGCGCAGCAGATACTAGCGAGGCGCTCCGCCAGGCGCAGCAGATACTAGCGAGGCGCTCCGCCAGGCGCAGCAGATACTAGCGAGGCGCTCCGCCAGGCGCAGCAGATACTAGCGAGGCGCTCCGCCAGGCGCAGCAGATACTAGCGAGGCGCTCCGCCAGGCGCAGCAGATACTAGCGAGGCGCTCCGCCAGGCGCAGCAGATACTAGCGAGGCGCTCCGCCAGGCGCAGCAGATACTAGCGAGGCGCTCCGCCAGGCGCAGCAGATACTAGCGAGGCGCTCCGCCAGGCGCAGCAGATACTAGCGAGGCGCTCCGCCAGGCGCAGCAGATACTAGCGAGGCGCTCCGCCAGGCGCAGCAGATACTAGCGAGGCGCTCCGCCAGGCGCAGCAGATACTAGCGAGGCGCTCCACCAGGCGCAGCAGATACTAGGGAGGCGCTCTGCCAGGCGCAGCAGATACTAGGGAGATATACGGGGTATGATGGAAATTTAAGCAAATGTTGGAGAGAAACGATGAACGAGCTAAAGAGAAATGAGGGAAAGTGAGAGAAACGCTGCCGCTATACAGGACGCTCACAATGATCACATCTAAGGGGGAGATTTATCAAACCTTCTAAAGAGTGGTGATGTTGTCCATAGCAACCAATAAGCTTATACCTAACATTTTATAGAATGGACTAGATAAATGACAACTGGGAGATGATTGGTTGCTATGGGTAATTTCTCACTTGATACCTCTCCCCCTATGTTGGACACTTGACACCTCTCCCCCTATGTTGGACACTTGATACCTCTCCCCCTATGTTGGACACTTGACACCTCTCCCCCTATGTTGGACACTTGATACCTCTCCCCCTATGTTGGTCACTTGATACCTCTCCCCCTATGTTGGACACTTGATACCTCTCCCCCTATGTTGGACACTTGACACCTTTCCCCCTATGTTGGACACTTGACACCTCTCCCCCTATGTTGGACACTTGATACCTCTCCCCCTATGTTGGACACTTGACACCTTTCCCCCTATGTTGGACACTTGATACCTCTCCCCCTATGTTGGACACTAGGTAACGTGGTTAATTCACAAACATGGCTGCGAAATCTGAGACAAGATTCTGTGGTAAGACATCAGGCAGCGCACGTGGTCTTCACCAGTATGGAAAATAGATTGCAAGCTCCACAGGGCTGGAATGTGTAATAATTGTGTTTCTTTTATGAAGCTTTTGTTACTAGGATTGAAACCTCTGCCGCGTTTTCTATCTGCGACAGACATAACACGATCTCGTGCTCGCAGAGGGCGTGATTCAGAGCTGGGCGTTA
This sequence comes from Taudactylus pleione, assembly GCA_031769625.1. Classification (NCBI taxonomy): domain Eukaryota; kingdom Metazoa; phylum Chordata; class Amphibia; order Anura; family Myobatrachidae; genus Taudactylus; species Taudactylus pleione. Next base: position 712,932 of record JAUIMM010000976.1, read on the forward strand.
TTGCAGCCGCTATTGCGATTTTTTGGTCAGTCGCGGCAGCTGTAATTTGCTACTTTCAGCCTCCTCCTTCTGTAGTAGTGTGCGCAGGACAGCGCAAACTGTGAGACGCGCACTTTCAATACCCCTGGACGGTGCACTTACGTCGGTGGTTCTAAACAATCCCCTATTAGCGCAACATCGCCTTCACCATCCACACCTATGGCTGGCGCAGTATCTCCTCTAGTCTGGCTAAACATGGCCTCTGTAGCTTCGGCACTGCGTCTGGTCGCATAGACACACCCCCGACACTCCCATAACACACCCGAGACATTTTTTGCGTTCACCCATGGTTTTGCCTCGCCACCCATAATGCCGCTGCTGCCGTACGCAATAGCGTATACTCATTAGAATGTAGGCACCGTTGGGATTTCTGCATTTTTTGTGCGTGTGTAGTTACAAATAATCGCTTAACTCCGCCAACATCGGCGCTACATGCACCTGTGACTCAGCCCAGAGAGCGGTTCCTGTTTGTTACCCAAGAACACTGCGGAATAGAGGAGAAATACTTAGAAAGAATTAAATATACTTAACGCTACAAATCTCATTACACAAAGGCTGCGAACTGGATCGCAATCACGACCATTGTCAGACTCCGTGGAGCAATTCATTACCTTAGCGCATGTATCTATATCTCCCTGTGAATGCGTCCACAGAGTCTGCGCATTGCCAGAGTTGTACAGGAGACGCACAGGAATGTAGCGTTTCTGGGTAGTGACAGGAAGATGGCTTACTGTATGCACAGAGATTATGCGGTATGTGAGAGTCGCAGGCGTGGCGATGGGAGCTGCGTACACAGACGCTCAACATCTCACAAAGGAGGTCATACTGCTCCTGCCATATAGCTAGTACCTGACCCTAACCTCTCCAAACCTAAAACTGACCCTAACCTCTCTCAAACCCAAGCCTCACCCTATCCTTTCCCAAACCCAAGCCTGACCCTAACCTCTCCCAAACCTAACCCTATCCTCTCCCAAACCTAAGCCTCATCCTAACCTCTCCCAAACCCAAGCCTGACCCTATCCTCTCCCAAACCCAATCCTGACCCTATCCTCTCCCAAACCTAAGCCTGATCCTAACCTCTCCCAAACCTAAGCCTGATCCTAACCTCTCCCAAACCTAAGCCTGACCCTATCCTCTCCCAAACCCAAGCCTGACCCTATCCTCTCCCAAACCCAAGCCTGACCCTATCCTCTCCCAAACCCAAGCCTGGCCCTATCCTCTCCCAAACCTAAGCCTGGCCCTATCCTCTCCCAAACCTAAGCCTGACCCTATCCTCTCCCAAACCCAAGCCTGGCCCTATTCTCTCCCAAACTCAAGCCTGATCCTATCCTCTCCCAAACCTAAGCCTGACCCTATCCTCTCCCAAACCTAAGCCTCATCCTAACCTATCCCAAACCTAAGCCTCATCCTAACCTTTCCCAAACCTAAGCCTCACCCTAACTTCTCCCAAACCTAAGCCTGACCCTATCCTCTCCCAAAGCTAAGTCTGACCCTATCCTCTCCCACACCTAAGCCTCATCCTAACCTCTCCCAAACCTAAGCCTCATCCTAACCTCTCCCAAACCTAAGCCTGACCCTATCCTCTCCCAAACCTAAGCCTCATCCTAACCTCTCCCAAACCTAAGCCTGACCCTATCCTCTCCCAAGCATAAGCCTCATCCTAACCTATCCCAAACCCAAGCCTCACGATATGCGTTAGATATGAGATAGATAGTTATGAGAGAAATAGATAGATATGAGAGAAACAGATGTGAGAGAGATGAAATAGATATGAGAGAAATAGATAGATATGAGAGAAAGATAGATGTGAGAGATATGAGATAGATAGATATGAGATAGAGATAAATATGAGAGATAGATAAGAGATAGATGGATGATAGATAGATATGAGAGAAACAGATATGAGATAGAGATGAAAAAGATATGAGAGAAATAGATGTGGGAGACAGATGTGAGATAGATAGAGAGATATATATGAGATAGATAGAGATGACAGAGAGATATGAGATAGAAATTAGATAGACAGATAGATACAGATGAGATAGAGATATGAGATAAATAGATATGAGATAGATAGAGATGAGATAGAGATAGATAGAGATAGATATGAGATAGAGAGATATGAGATAGAGAGATAGATAGATGTGAGATAGATAGATATGAGATAAATAGATATGAGATAGATAGAGAGATATGAGATAGAGAGATATGAGATAGACAGAGATATGAGATAGACAGATAGGAGATAGATAGAGATGAGATAGATAGATATGAGATAGATAAATATGGGATAATGAGATAGATATAGATAGATATGAGAGAGAGATAGATAGAATAGAGATAGAGAAATAGATAGAGATATGAGATAGATGTGAGATAGATGTGAGATAGATGTGAGATAGATGTGAGATAGAGCTGAGATATGAGATAGATGGATAGATATGAGATAGATAGATGGATAGATATGAGATAGATAGATGTGAGATAGATAGATAGATATGAGATAGATAGAAATGAGATAGATAGATATGAGATAGATAGAAATGAGATAGATAGAAATGAGATAGATAGATATGAGATAGAGAGAGATAGATAGATATGAGATAAATAGAGATAGGAGATAGACAGATAGATATGAGATAGATAGAGAGATATGATATAGATCGATGTGAGATAGAGAGATGTGAGATAGAGAGATGTGAGATAGAGATATAAGATAGATATGAGATATAAGATAGATATGAGATAGAGAGATATGAGATAGATAGAGAGATATGAGATAGAGATATAAAATAGATATGAGATATAAGATAGATATGAGATAGAGAGATATGAGAGAGAGAGATATGAGATAGAGAGATATGAGATAGAGAGATATGAGATAGAGAGATATGAGAGAGAGAGATATGAGAGAGAGAGATATGAGATAGATATGAGATAGAGAGATATAAGATAGATACGAGATAGATATGAGATAGATAGAGAGATATAAGATAGATAGATATGAGATAGAGAGATATAAGATAGATATGAGATAGAGAGATATGAGATAGATATGAGATAGAGATATAAGATAGATATATATGAGATAGATAGAGAGATATAAGATAGATATGAGATAGATAGATAGAGAGATATGAGATATAAGATAGATATGAGATAGAGAGATATGAGATAGAGAGATATGAGATAGAGAGATATGAGAGAGAGAGATATGAGATAGAGAGATATGAGATAGAGAGATATGAGATAGAGAGATATGAGATAGATAGATATGAGATAGATAGATATGAGATAGAGAGATATAAGATAGATATGAGATAGAGAGATACAAGATAGATAGATATGAGATAGATATGAGATAGATAGAGAGATATAAGATAGATATGAGATAGATAGATAGAGAGATATGAGATAGAGATATAAAATAGATATGAGATAGATAGAGAGATATAAGATAGATATGAGATAGATAGATAGATAGATAGATAGATAGATAGATAGATAGATAGATATGAGATAGAGAGATAAAATAGATATGAGATAGATAGAGAGATATAAGATAGATATGAGATAGATAGATAGATAGATAGATAGATAGATATCAGATAGAGATATAAAATAGATATGAGATAGAGAGATATAAGATAGATATGAGATAGATAGATAGATAGATAGATAGATAGATAGATATGAGAGAGATAGATATGAGATAGAGAGATATAAGATAGATAGAGAGATATAAGATAGATATCGGTATCATACCCTCTCCTCCATTACCCTGGTGCACAATACACTGGTCACTTAGCTCCCCCTAGTGGCAGCTGTGGTAATGTCAGTGTTTATACATAGACACAGGGATGTTACAGGGGTACTGTATCTCATCCCTCTATTAAGCTACATGTAAGTAGATAAAGGGTGAGAACCGTCACTGCTGAACCTTCGCTATGTTGTGAATCTATAAAAAATAGTTACATAAACGCATTTATTTATCCCATTGTCGTTAGATATGTTCAAATCTTAAGCAAAGTTTGTGCACTGGTATTCCTCTAAGGGCTCCATCCAAGTAGGAGAAGGGGGCGAGTTGCTATTGTAATGGTGTACAATTCGACCCCTCGTTTGTAAACAAAAATGTGCAAGTCCAGTGGTACCGCAATTGCGGCATATAATCGCACCCACTCGCCCCGAAAGCCCAGAGAGCCTGATTCCCCCCCTCTCTCCCTCTCTACATATATATTTATGTCCTGATGAAAATGTATTAAGCATTGAAACGTTGACTGCAACGACGCTGATTGTAAATACTTTTCTGTATGGAGTGCCGCACCTACCGTATGTGATTATATATATATATTCCAAGCAAAACAAGAGGTGCACTCAGAGACTTGCAAGAAGTGACCTCTATATCAGGGTGTTTATTGGGTGGTCAATGTATCCCCTTCCCCAGGAAGGTGCGAGAATGAATCCTTTAGTCGAGCTGAATCGAATCGCCCCCTATATGGGACAGTTCCACCATTTTAACTGTCCGCTTACATCTTCAGCAGGGGTTCCCAAACTTTGTCCTCAAGGTACCCTAACAGTCCATGTTTTAAGGATATCCCTGCTGAGCACAGCTGGTATAATCAAACTGACAGAGGTACTGATTAATTCACCTGTCTTTAAGTATCTTGAAAACCTGGACTGTTAGGGTGCCTTGAGGACCGAATTTGGGAACAGATGATCTAGTGTAAAAAACTATTTTTTCAGATTTTGAATGCATGGAGACCCCCACCCCATTTCTTAACCAGTACTAGTGCCCTCAGCCTAGTGCAGATCACCTTAAAAAATCAGGGGGAGGGGGGGAGATGGAGCATTAGGCTTTATCAGAACCATAGGAGGGAAGAGCCACAGGGCGGTGTCCCCCACCATAGTTTCAGACTGTCACAGGCTAGCTGGCTTCCCCAAGGGAGGGGGTCGGTCCTGCAGAAATACATGTGGGCCTCACCGCCTGGGTATAAGCAGCCGTAGTGTGAAGCGGATTCTGGGTAATAGGTGTAAGTGATATATGACATTTGTCAGTCTATACAGTAGCAGGATCCTGTCCCCGTATAGGTCTATGGTCGGTGGCTGCTGCAGAGGTGCCCAATGTATGCTTGTGGGACACAGATTAATGATGCACGACGCAGTTATCAGACAATAATACATTATTGTGTCAGACAAACCACTGGTCCCTGTTCCCGGAGCTAAACCAAACGCCGGCCGTCAGTATGTGCTATCGCTGTGTGCAGGAGCAGAGGCCTGTCCTCATGGCCGCACAAGGGGAAAATGATCTGCACATGTGCACAAAGTCTCTGCCCATTGGCCCAGTCACATGTAATCCTGACTGGCTGGCTCTGTGCAGTCTCCGCCTCTCCCAGACTGTCAGGGAAGTGTAAACGCTCTTTCACGAGCTACTACCGCGTTATATTTTATTATAATTTGTACAATAGTGACACTGTCTATAATAATTATAATTATTATTATTAAGTCGCCCACAGCCATCGGCCCACAGTATACCCAGGTACCGAGCCTGCCAGACTCGCCTGGACCCCTAGATAAGAGACATACTGAGCCCCGCGATTCCACCCACAGCGCTCATACAGCCACGTGAAGCAATTTCTACCCTAAGTAGATGGAGGACACCGTGTTCGCACTACATATAACACACACCGCACTAGCACAGCGCATAGCAGAGCTCTATAGTAATCACACAGGAACCAAAACCACGTGTCAGAAAATACAGGGCCTGATTCAGACCCGCTGGCAAGCGGGCCGATGGTTGTGCATAGCGCAACCAAGCCCCGTAGCGAGAGAGAAATTCTCTCGCTCCGGGACTCGCTACAATCGGGGAGGCTGTCGATGTTGATCGACAGCTCGTCCCGTTTTGTAGGCGGGGAGGGGGGTGGCTGGACAAACGGAAGCGTTCCTGCAGGAACACCTGCCGTTTGTGGGCGGCCGTACTGACATAATTCGTGATGTCAGTAGTGAGCTTCCGGCTCTATGAGAGCAGGAAGCTCACTGGGGCTTGCGGCATATGAGACCCTACCACAAGGGTCTCGTCGCAAGCCCGATGGTCGCAACCATCGTGGCCATCACCTGGTCGCTCGCTAAAGCTGTGGGTGGTCACCCACAGCTTAGCGAGCGGCCAGGAGGCCAGATAAAAGAAAAAAAAGCCGCCGTCCTGATTCAGAGCGAGCACTCTCTTTTTGCGAGCCGCTCTGAATCAGGGCCGCAGTGATTTAGAGGTTTTATAGTGTCCTCCGTGCATCTGATATCAGCTACTAGAAGAGCCCACTAAGCCTGAAGAAATGAATAGCCGAGATTCTTAGGGCACATGCCAGTCACGGGACCAGGCTGCCAATCAGAATCCGAGAGAGATGACCAATAGTGATTCCTCATACACTCAGATAATCCAGGATATAACCTCACTCTTCTCCCAACAGAGGAGCGCACAATGCGTGTCACCAGCAGCAACCCAATCTTTACCCATCAGGAGTCCTCATACACTCAGATAATCCAGGATATAACCTCACTCTTCTCCCAACAGAGGAGCGCACAACGCATTTCACCAGCAGCAACTCAACCTTTACCCATCAGGAGTCCTCATACACTTAGATAATCCAGGATATTATTATTATTATTCTTTATTTATATGGCGCCACAAGGGTTCCGCAGCGCCTTACATAGTACATAGACATAGTACATAGACATAGTACATAGACATAGTACATAGACAGTTGAGCAGAACAAGAAAACAGTGTCATACAGTTTAAGACAATGCAATACAAGTACATGGTATATAAACACTGCTGCAACAGAAGCAGGATGGCAAAAGTCACGGGTTAGGGATATAACCTCACTCTTCTCCCCACAGAGGAGCGCACAATGCGTGTCACCAGCAGCAACCCAACATTTACCCATCTGGAGTCCTCATACACTCATATAATCCAGGATATAACCTCACTCTTCTCACAGAGGAGCTCACAACGCATTTCACCAGCAGCAACCCAACATTTACCCATCAGGAGTCCTCATACACTCAGATAATCCAGGATATAACCTCACTCTTCTCCCAACAGAGGAGCGCACAATGCATTTCACCAGCAACAACTCAACCTTTACCCATCAGGATTACGCATACACTCAGATAATCCAGGATATAACCTCATTCTTCTCCCCACAGAGGAGTGCACAACGCGTGTCACCAGCAGCAACCCAACCTTTACCCATCAGGAGTCTTCATACACTCATACAATCCAGGATATAACCTCACTCTTCTACTAACAGAGGAGCGCACAACGCATGTCACCAGCATCAACCCAACCTTTACCCATCAGGAGTCCTCATACACTCAGATAATCCAGGATATAACCTCACTCTTCCCCCCACAGAGGAGCACACAACATGTGTCACTAACAGAAACCCAACCTTTACCCATCAGGAGTCCTCATACACTCAGATAATCCAGGATATAACCTCATTCTTCCCCCCACAGAGGAGCGCACAATGCATTTCACCAGCATCAACCCAACCTTTACCCATCAGGAGTCCTCATACACTCAGATAATCCAGGATATAACCTCACTCTTCCCCCCACAGAGGAGCGCACAATGCGTGTCACCAGCAGCAACCCAACATTTACCCATCTGGAGTCCTCATACACTCATATAATCCAGGATATAACCTCACTCTTCTCCTCACAGAGGAGTGCACAATGCATGTCGCCAGCAGCAACCCAACCTTTACCCATCAGGAGTCCTCATACACTCAGATAATCCAGGATATAACCTCACTCTTCTCCTCACAGAGGAGCGCACAACGCATGTCACCAGCAGCAACTCAACCTTTACCCATCAGGAGTCCTCATACACTCAGATAATCCAGGATATAACCTCACTCTTCCCCCCACAGAGGAGCGCACAATGCGTGTCACCAGCAGCAACCCAACCTTTACCCATCAGGAGTCCTCATACAATCATATAATCCAGGATATAACCTCACTCTTCCCCCCACAGAGGAGCGCACAATGCGTGTCACCAACAGCAACCCAACATTTACCCATCTGGAGTTCTCATACACTCATATAATCCAGGATATAACCTCACTCTTCTCCTCACAGAGGAGTGCACAATGCATGTCGCCAGCAGCAACCCAACCTTTACCCATCTGGAGTCCTCATACACTCATATAATCCAGGATATAACCTCACTCTTCTCACAGAGGAGCTCACAACGCATTTCACCAGCAGCAACCCAACATTTACCCATCAGGAGTCCTCATACACTCAGATAATCCAGGATATAACCTCACTCTTCTCCCCACAGAGGAGCGCACAACGCATTTCACCAGCAGCAACCCAACCTTTACCCATTAGGATCCCTCATATCCCACAGCCAGGAGACAGCTCAGGGAGAGGTGTGATGAGGAGTCCACGTGTTTCAGACCAAGCAAATGATCCCCAACAATCCATCAACTGCATTATGCCACTAACTATTCCAAATTCACATTGCTGGGGGTCTGGGTGGTCCCCACTATAGCCTAAACAGTGTGGAAATATATTTGTCACTGATATTTATACTTAAAAGAACATTTTAATAAACAATATTTTAATATAAATAAATAAATCCAGTGCGTTAGGTTATATTACACCAGTCTCCGCGGTGCCATCGGCGTGCAGCTAGACAGCTCACTATGGAAAACGTATCCACAAAAGGAAATAGAATTCTAGCAACACTTTGCACGCCACCCAGCTCCAAAGCCCCCAGATGGTATGAATGGGGAGCAAAGAGCAAATACTGGGCGACGGGGGTGATGTGGCAGGGTATAAAATCAGGGCGAGTGCAGCTTATTGCCCTGCAGTGACTGGATGGTACACTGGCACACCCCCTGGCTAACAACCACGCCTCTTCATTAACATAAATCACTAAACGAACGCAGGACACAGCAGCTGCCATTCTAGGGGATTAGCTGTGACGTGGGCAGCGACAGCACGTATGTCCCTGAGCACGTATGTCCCTGAGCATGTCCTGAGCACGTATGTCCCTGAGCACGTATGTCCCTGAGCATGTCCTGAGCACTTATGTCCCTGAGCACGTATGTCTCCGAGCACGTATATAATAATGAATAACACACACATGGGGTATGCATCCAGTTTATTATAGATCACTTAACAGGAGACTAAATGTTATTTCACTGTCCGTATAAGACAACGCTAAACTATCATTAAGTGGAAAACCGCTTCCAAAAATCTTATGCCGGGACCCCCCTCACTGTAAATACAATGCTGCTCATGCTGTCTACTGTGAGCAATGGATGGTCATAGTTCCACAGGCACCAAAAGCCACGTCACAAGCCACGGCTGGTGTCAGGCGGCCATGGCGGGGACCTCTTTATTTGCTGTACGTTGTGCCGCTCACCTGGGGTCACTGTGGAATAATTATTCCCATTGTAACCAAAGCATGAGGTAATGCTAAAATAAGGTCATATGTGCCAAACTTCAGTTCACACCAACATACCTGGGTAGGGCTACTCGCCCTACCCTCACAGAAACCCCATAGTTTGTCTGTAAGAGGAGGTGCGACAGACTGGACCAATAGCGAGCCCTAAGCAGCGGCCAGTGGCCCGTCTCCCCCCACGGGTACCATATGTAATTATCCAGAGCACAGCTGGGAGCTATAGAGGAGATACTTACGTCATTGTGTGATGTGGTGGGTAGGGGGTGGGCTGTCACCCTGAGGGGACGCTGCACCCTTATGCAGTATTCCTGGGGCTGCCATCTCAGGGGTTACATTCCCAGCATGTCTAACCAGGCACCCGTGTGAGACCGGGACAAACGGGTGCCTATGTGGTGAGACCGGGACACACGGGGTGCCTACGTGGAGAGACCGGGACACACGGGGTGCCTACGTGGAGAGACCGGGACACACGGGGTGCCTACGTGGAGAGACCGGGACACACGGGGTGCCTACGTGGAGAGACCGGGACACACGGGGTGCCTACGTGGTGAGACCGGGACACACGGGGTGCCTACGTGGTGAGACCGGGACACACGGGGTGCCTACGTGGTGAGACCGGGACACACGGGGTGCCTACGTGGTGAGACCGGGACACACGGGGTGCCTACGTGGTGAGACCGGGACACACGGGGTGCCTACGTGGTGAGACCGGGACACACGGGGTGCCTACGTGGTGAGACCGGGACACACGGGGTGCCTACGTGGTGAGGCCGGGACACACGGGGTGCCTACTTGGTGAGACTTCGGACACACGGGGTGCCTACTTGGTGAGACTTCGGACACACGGGGTGCCTGGTTATACATACAGTATTTAATGTGTTAAACCCCAAGCAGCATGTATGACTTGCACAAGGTGATTTTAAAGTATTTTAAAGTTTCTTACTAATAAAGTGTAGAACCCTAATGAGGCAATTAATCAACACTGGTGCAATAGCACCTATTAGCCAATCATCAGAAATCCCAGAGTACTAATGGGAGCAATGACTGGCAGTCCGGCTTCCTTGATAAAGTCACGTGGACGAAATGCGTTGGAGCTTTTTTTCACCACAAATACATCATCGGCATTTCCCCACTTTGGCCAGCAAGGGGACTGAAGAATAGAGCGGATCAGCAGCGAGCCGGAGCAATCGGCCAACACCGCATCCAGAACGGGACAAAGTGCACGTGTCCCTCCAACACTGAGCGCCGAAGTTACCACCGGCTTTGGAGGCGAGTGCAGAAAGCTGAACCCCGTGTCTCAGGGAAAGGTAGGGACAGTAACCCGCAGTACAGCAGCGGGCACCCATCTAACCCCTAAAGAGCATAAACATCACTGTGATCGATTTGTTTATCCATTTTATTTTTACTTAATATTATTATTTTTATTTTATTTTTTATTTATTAATTTATAATTTATAATTATTAATTTATTTCAGTTCAATTTTGTTTGATTCTCTTCCCCCCTTATTCTGTTTTTTTCGTTTGAATGGTTTTGCTGATCCATTTGATACACAAAATATGGTATATTAGAGTCTTATTTCACATTCGTCACAATAATTTATAATTGCATACATTTATATATATATAGTTTGAGCCAGCGCTTCTTATGATTTAAACTGTTCTTTCTCATTGTAAAATAGAGACTATAGAAGCTGCTATAGGATTCCAGGTGCGTTATTTTTATTACTCTCTGAAATGCCTACGTGGAGAGACCGGGACACACGGGGTGCCTACGTGGAGAGACCGGGACACACGGGGTGCCTACGTGGAGAGACCGGGACACACGGGGTGCCTACGTGGAGAGACCGGGACACACGGGGTGCCTACGTGGAGAGACCGGGACACACGGGGTGCCTACGTGGAGAGACCGGGACACACGGGGTGCCTACGTGGAGAGACCGGGACACACGGGGTGCCTACGTGGAGAGACCGGGACACACGGGGTGCCTACGTGGAGAGACAGGGACACACGGGGTGCCTACGTGGAGAGACAGGGACACACGGGGTTCCTACATGGTGTGTCAAAGTCAAATAATTGGGTATGATCGCTTTACAATTATTATCTGACGATATAGTCATCTATGGTCTGATGGCGTTATGAATACGCTACTTTGCGTTAGTGCAATCCAATGCGCACAAATGCGAACGCACACATGTATACACATACACACACATACACAGACGCACATATGCGAACGCATACATATAAAATGGTTCCCACACATTATAGATAATAATCAGAGTTATTAAAGGTATTGTTAGCTAATAATTATGATGTAATATGTACTTAAACGAGATCTAAGGTTTAGAATACAGTGGACATGTCATGTTTGGTATCATACCACCCACAGCTTATGCGAGCGTCCATGATGATGGTCGCGATGGCAAGACCATCGCGACCATCGGGCTTGCGACGAGACCCTGTGGTAGGGTCTCGCTGCCGCAAGCCCTGGAGTGATTTTGGCTCTATCAGAGCCAAAATCACTCCCACTGACATCACTAGTGATGTCAGTGGGGCCGGACTCAGACGGTAGGCGTTCTCATGGGAACGCCTCCGTCTGGACAGCCACGCCCCGGCACGCCCACCATCGACAGCTCGCCGGGTCTCGCGCATGCGCACGACGGAGCAGCCTCCGTCGTGCGCAGGCGCATTTGAGTACCATCGACCCGCGTGCGAGCATCCTGCGCTCGCGAGCAGGTCTGAATGAGACCCTGAGCCATGCCCCTGATGACACCGTATGAACTGACCAATGACCAGATTGACCAGAAGCAAGAACCAATGAAAACCTGCCAACTTGTCCGTTTGTCATCTCTGTAACCTATACCGTATATAGGCTGTGTCCTGACCCCAGTGTATACACATCTTCTAGCGACCGCAGACTTCTGGACTGAATGACTGTATACTGGGACCAGTGCGCACGCGTATACATCGGCTGTACCTATTGTTCATTTTTCTTGCTTTTTACTCTAATCGTTAAACTTATATCGTGTTTCCCCTTTTTACGTACACATAACTTTTGTGCTTTGGAACCACACGATTAGACTGGAAAGCAATTCTTTCTAAAGCGACTGAACGGTATTAATAGGCAAGACCAGGACACACGGGGTGCCTTGATGTTAAGACCAGGGGGTCTATTCACTAAGCCTTGGAGAAAGATAAAATGGAGAAATATAAGTCCAGGCCAATCAGCTCCTAACTGTCATGTCACAGACTGTGTTTGAAAAATGACAGGAGCTGATTGGCTGGTACCTTATCCTTCTCCATTTTATCTCTGTCTATTTACTACAATCCGCATTGGTAATGCAGATGGTAGTGTGATATTACCGAGTGAATTCGCATTGCGAATTCCGGCAATATCACAGGGATTTACTACAAATCCATAAAGCTCTGTCCCTGCGAATCCCCTTCGGAGCCTTATCACGGTATTTATCGCAAAAAAAGTGATTATCACTTTATTTTAGTAAAAATAATTTTGATAAATAGAGCCCTAAGGCTTAGTGAATAGACCTCCAGGACACACTGTGGACCTCATTCAGAGTCAGTCGTAAGCGGCCGCTCGGTCGTACGCATCCGATGTTTCCAAACCACGTATGCACACGGTTAGTTGTGCGCATGTGAGTACGAGACCTTGCGATCTAAAATGCTGTCGATTGTACGGCTTACGAGCAGGAAGTGGCTTCCGGTAGTTGATTGACATGAAAGGCCGTTTGTGGGTGGTGACGGGGGTGGTGGTCTGAAAACGCAGGCGTTCCTCACTGTTTTCAGGGCGTTTTAGGGGCGTACATAAATTGTTACGACTGACATAGAAGGCCGGAAGTAGTAAAACGTCACTCTGCGAGCAGGTTAGAGGCCTGGCTGATCGTACAGCTTGAGGTTGGGTACGTTCTCTCTCAAGCCCCAGAGTACAATCGATACTATCGAATGTGACTGATGTTCGGACTGATGTTTCTATTTTGTGCCACACAATGTAAGCAGCTAATAATCGATTGTTGTAGCTAATAACACTGCTAATTGGCTTGTAATTGATTCAGCTGCGTTAGCATAAGAGAATAATAAGAATAAATGTATATCATGGGGACGGCTTATTCTATGCGTTTTTTTGTTAATTTTTGGTGTAATTTGCACCCAACACAACACAAGTGGCCGCAACCATCAGAAGAAAATTAATGACTGACTCGATCGCTAACTGCTATCACTCGTTAGCTAGAGAAGGTGCTTTGTCCATATATGGACGTCACTTTGGTTGCGATCGCCCGGCCATGCAATTGTTTTTTTTTCTGATTCTTGATAGTTAGGTGTACGACCGAGCGGCCGCTTACGACCGACTCTTAATGAGGTCCTGTATGCCTACGTGGTAAGACCAGGACACGCGGTATATGTCTACATGGTAAGATGAGGACACACGGTATAAGTCTACGTGGTAAGACCAGGACACACGGTATATGTCTACGTGGTAAGATGAGGATACACGGTATAAGTCTACGTGGTAAGACCAGGACACACGGTATATGTCTACGTGGTAAGATGAGGATACACGGTATAAGTCTACGTGGAGGCGTTGGGGGGCGGGTGTTGGGGGGCAGGGGGGGCCCTTCTTACTTTGATAGACCCGGGCCCCACAGTTTCTGATGACAGAGCTGATCAGACGTCATGGCCTGGTCTACCACTGCTATGCAGATGATACACAACTGTATCTGTCCTTTGCTCCAGGTACAAAGGACCCAATAACAACCCTAAATGGCTGCCTAGCGGAGCTTCAGGAGGGATGAGTGCCAGTTGACTGCAACTGAACCCTGATAAAACAGAGGTCCTTATGATAGGTCACAGGACAGGGCTACAGCATAGCCAACCAACAGGACTTACGCCTGGGGGATCAGAATTACAAAACACTGACCATGTACGGAATCTTGGTGTTGTCCTGGATAGTGGCTTCTGACACTTAAACATCAGGTATCAGCCACAATCAAATCCTCATTCTTTCATCTGAGGAACATAGCCAGAATCAAGCACTTAATTCCCTCAGAAGATCTGCCTAAAGTCATACATGCATTTATATCATCACGCCTAGACTACTGCAACACCCTCTACCTCGGTCTCCCAGCAAAAGAATTACACCGCTTGCAGATGGTACAAAACGCAGCTGCCAGGCTATTAACCAACCAGCCCCGTTCCAACCACATAACACCCATTCTCTACTGCCTTCACTGGCTGCCTGTCAGATGGTGAATTGCTTTCAAGATTGGATTAATAACTTACAAAGCCCTTCATGACCATGGCCCAGGGTACCTGAAGCAGCTTCTCATTCCTTACTGTCCCACTCGATTACTGCGATTCGTTGACGAAGGACTACTAACAGTACCTAGAATCTCACGGAATTCGTCTGGGGGTCGAGCTTTCAGTTTTGTGGCTCCAACCTTTTGGAACTCACTTCCCCGCACAGCTCGAGAGGCCTCCACTCTAGAGTCCTTCAAAAATAGACTCAAGACTCACCTATTTACCCAGCATCTCACTAATGTCCCTTGTTTAAGCTTATTTTGTATTTTGTACTGTAAATGTAAAGCACTTTGAGTCCTTTAGGAGAAAAGCGCTATATAAATAAAATTATTATTATTATTATGGGTCTACGTGGTAAGACCAGGACACACGGTACAGGTCTACGTGGTAAGACCAGGACACACAGTACAGGTCTACGTGGTAAGACCAGGACACACGGTACAGGTCTACGTGGCAAGACCAGGACACACGGTACAGGTCTACGTGGTAAGACCAGGACACACGGTACAGGTCTACGTGGTAAGACCAGGACACACGGTACAGGTCTACGTGGTAAGACCAGGACACACTGTATAGGTCTACGTGGTAAGACCAGGACACACGGTATAGGTCTACGTGGTAAGACCAGGACACACGGTATAGGTCTACGTGGTAAGACTAAATGGAACATTAATATGTGAATGAAGGTATGAATAGGAAGCGAGGGAATGAAGAGCGCTGACAGGAGAAGGAGTACCAGGTGTATGACCCAATATAAATAGGAGCCTGGGAATTGCAGATGGTCAGTGTGGCCCTAATGTGGTGTATGAAGCTTTGCTCAGACCTTCTACAACCTTCTGGTATCATCAGTTCCTCATGTAGAGAGCACAAGACGCCCCACATCAATGTACATACATGAGATATCTCATAACAAGTGTCATACAATGGGGGAGGTCTCTCACAGTCAATGAGTGGCTCGAGGTGAATGTCTCCTACAGTCAATGGGTAACTAGGAGTGGATGTCTCTTGCAGTCAGCGGCTGGCTTAGGGTGGAAGTCTCTTGTATTCAAAGGGTGGCTTAGGGTGGATGTCTCTTGCAATCAAAGTGTGGCTTAGGGTGGATGTCTCTGGCAGTCAGTGCCAAGATGTCTCTGGCAGTAAGTGGCTGGCTTAGGGATGGATGTCTCTTCCAGCCAGTGGCTGGATGTTTCTTGGAGTAAGTGGGTGGCTTAGTGTGGATGTCTCTTGCATTCAGTGGGCAGCTGAAGGTGGATGTCTCTTGCAGTAAGTGGGTGGCTTAGGGTGGAGGTCTCTTGTAGTCAAAGGGTGGATTAGGGTGGATGTCTCTTGCAGTCAGTGGCTGGATGTCTTTTGCAATCAGTGCCTGGATGTCCCTTGCAGTCAGTGGCTAGATGTCTCTTGCAGTCAGTGGAAGGATGTCTCTTGCAGTCAGTGGGTGGCTTAGGGGTGAATGTCTCTTGCAGTCAGTGGGAGGATGTCTCTTGCAGTCAGTGGGTGTATGTCTCTTGCAGTCAGTGGGTGGTTTAGGGGTGGATGTCTCTTGCAGTCAGTGGGTGGATGTCTCTTGCAGTCAGTGGAAGGATGTCTCTTGCAGTCAGTGGAAGGATGTCTCTTGCAGTCAGTGGAAGGATGTCTCTTGCAGTCAGTGGAAGGATGTCTCTTGCAGTCAGTGGAAGGATGTCTCTTGCAGTCAGTGGAAGGATGTCTCTTGCAGTCAGTGGGTGGCTTAGGGGTGAATGTCTCTTGCAGTCAGTGGGAGGATGTATCTTGCAGTCAGTGGGTGGATGTCTCTTGCAGTCAGTGGAAGGATGTCTCTTGCAGTCAGTGGGTGGCTTAGGGGTGAATGTCTCTTGCAGTCAGTGGGAGGATGTATCTTGCAGTCAGTGGGTGGATGTCTCTTGCAGTCAGTGGAAGGATGTCTCTTGCAGTCAGTGGGTGGATGTCTCTTGCAGTCAGTGGAAGGATGTATCTTGCAGTCAGTGGGTGGATGTCTCTTGCAGTCAGTGGAAGGATGTCTCTTGCAGTCTCACCTTTCTCTCCATGTGCCTCTGGGTTCTGGTTCCGTTGGATCTGTTGGGTTTAGAGACATTGCGCACGCGCACATAGAGGAACAGTCTGACAATAGCCTGCCCGTTCCACAGACACCAGGGACCGTCTAACAATAACCAGCATTTATATACACAGGCATCAGGGACCGTCTGCCAATAAGCAGCATTTTTATATACAGGGATCATCTGACAATAACCAGCATTTATATATACAGGGACCGTCTGACAATAACCAGCATTTATATATACAGGGACCATCTGACAATAACCAGCATTTATATATACAGGGACCATCTGACAATAACCAGCATTTATATATACAGGCACCAGGGGCCATCTGACAATAACCAGCATTTATATACACAGGGACCGTCTGCCAATAACCAGCATTTAGAAACACATGCACCAGGGACCGTCTGCCAATAAGCAGCATTTTTAGACACAGTTACCAGGGGCCGTCTGCCAATAACCAGCAATTATAGACTTGACATCAGGGACCGTCTGCCAATAACCAGCATTTATAGACAGAGACACCAGACACAGTCTGCCAATAACCAGCATTTATAGCCAGAGACCGTCTGACAATAACCAGCATTATAGATACAAGCACAAGGGACAGTTTGACAATCACCAGCATTTACAGACCCAGACATCAGGGACTGTTTGAAAATAACCAAAATTTATAGACAAAGATACCAGGGACCGTCTGACAATAACCAGCATTTATAGACACACTCACCAGGGACTATCTGACAATAACCAGCATTTATAGACACACTCACCAGGGACTATCTGACAATAACCAGCATTTATAGACACACACACCAGGGACTATCTGACAATAACCAGCATTTATAGACACACTCACCAGGGCCTATCTGACAATAACTAGCATTTACAGACACACTCACCAGGGACTATCTGACAATAACTAGCATTTACAGACACACTCACCAGGGACTATCTGACAATAACCAGCATTTATAGACACACTCACCAGGGACTACCTGACAATAACCAGCATTTACAGACACACTCAGTAGGGACTACCTGACAATAACCAGCATTTACAGACACACTCACCAGGGACTATCTGACAATAACTAGCATTTATAGACACACTCACCAGGGACTATCTGACAATAACCAGCATTTATAGACACACTCACCAGGGACTATCTGACAATAACCAGCATTTATAGACACACTCACCAGGGACTATCTGACAATAACTAGCATTTACAGACACACTCACCAGGGACTATCTGACAATAACCAGCATTTATAGACACACTCACCAGGGACTATCTGACAATAACCAGCATTTATAGACACACTCACCAGGGACTACCTGACAATAACCAGCATTTACAGACACACTCAGTAGGGACTACCTGACAATAACCAGCATTTACAGACACACTCACCAGGGACTATCTGACAATAACTAGCATTTATAGACACACTCACCAGGGACTATCTGACAATAACCAGCATTTATAGACACACTCACCAGGGACTATCTGACAATAACCAGCATTTATAGACACACTCACCAGGGACTATCTGACAATAACTAGCATTTACAGACACACTCACCAGGGACTATCTGACAATAACCAGCATTTATAGACACACTCACCAGGGACTATCTGACAATAACCAGCATTTATAGACACACTCACCAGGGACTATCTGACAATAACCAGCAATTATAGACACACTCACCAGGGACTATCTGACAATAACCAGCATTTATAGACACACTCACCAGGGCCTATCTGACAATAACCAGCATTTATAGACACACTCACCAGGGACTATCTGACAATAACTAGCATTTATAGACAGACTCACCAGGGACTATCTGACAATAACTAGTATTTACAGACACACTCACCAGGGACTATCTGACAATAACTAGCATTTACAGACACACTCACCAGGGACTATCTGACAATAACCAGCATTTATAGACACACTCACCAGGAACTATCTGACAATAACTAGTATTTACAGACACACTCAGTAGGGACTATCTGACAATAACCAGCATTTATAGACACAGGGACTATCTGACAATAAACAGAATTTATAGACACAGATACTAGGGACTATCTGACAATAACCAGCAATTATAGACACACTTACCAGGGACTATCTGACAATAACCAGCATTTATAGACACACTCACCAGGGACTATCTGACAATAATTAGCATTTATAAAACAGGGACTATCTGACAATAACGAGCATTTATAGATACACTCACCAGGGACTATCTGACAATAACTAGCATTTATAGACACACTCACCAGGGACTATCTGACAATAACAGCATTTATAGACATAGGGACTATCTGACAATAACCAGCATTTATAGACATAGGAACTATCTGACAATAACCAGCATTTATAGTAGAGATGAGCGGGTTCGGATGTCAGAGATCTGAACCCACCCGAACTTAGGGGATCCGAGTCAGATACAAGTCGGCTTGGGTTTTCCCGCCTGACTCAGATCTGAAAACGCGGCAAAACATCACCATTCCGCTGTCGGATTCTCGCGGGTGTCACAGTCGTGGGATTTTGAGGCTGTGTTCCCAGGCTGGGTCTTGGACCTGTACTATTAAACTTTGATGCTCTCTGGAGGAGACTTGGTTTGATGAACTTTCTATGCATGAAAGAGTATAAGCTGTAGATACTTATGAGTGCATGTAGAAGGATGGCTGAAAGCTGAGGACAGCATGGAAGCTGCTTGGTGTGACTAGGAAGCCTTAAAGTGAATGGTGGTAGCACAGGAGCTACTTGATTCGGCTGGGAAGCCGTAAGGTGAATGGTGGTAACA
This sequence comes from Taudactylus pleione, assembly GCA_031769625.1. Lineage (NCBI taxonomy): Eukaryota > Metazoa > Chordata > Amphibia > Anura > Myobatrachidae > Taudactylus > Taudactylus pleione. The sequence continues at coordinate 732,648 of JAUIMM010000976.1, forward strand.
CGGGAGCTACTTGGTGTGGCTGGGAAGCCGTAAGGTGAATGGTGGTAGCACGGGAGCTACTTGGTGTGGCTGGGAAGCCGTACGGTGAATGGTGGCAGTAAACACTGCTTGAAGTGGCTGGAAAGCCGTTTGGAGAAGTGTTTGCTGGATGGTAGCAAATACTCACGGAGGTCAGTGAAGAGGTTCACTTAGTCAGACTAAGGGACTTGTTGCACTGGCAATTTGTGAGTGCAACAGGGAATCCTTTTATAGGAACCACTGGACACTGATTGGCTGAGAAGGAAGGAGAAACATCCTCATTGGTAGTAGTGGAGTCACATGGGCAAAACCAAGATGGCCACGCCCATGGACCAGAGGGCAGCATTTCCAGCATATGAGTATTGGAACCGGAGCAGTCAGCAGGAGCTGGCATGGAAGTGAGAGGACAGTGGGACCTGTCAGAGAGGACAGCAGCAGGACCCACACCAGAGGGAGAAGACACCGCTGCACATTGTGGGAGCCGGGAGACACTGCGGGTCAGCGCCCACAAAGGTGAATGATGGGGTCTGATCCTGGGGTCTCTGTTGCGGGCTGTGACAGTACCCCCCACTGGACACTTTCTTGGTTTATGAGGAAACTTCGTATGAAATGCTTTGGCGAGGAGCATGAACATCAGAAGTGTTTATCCAGATTCGTTCTTCTGGACCATAACCCTTCCAGTCAGTTGAGGTATTGAAGATGATTGTATTGACAATGGGAATCTAGGATTCTGTCAACTTTGAACTCCTCTCCTTGCTGTGTCCGGACACTAGAAGCCTTAGGAAGATCCTTCTGGGATCTGTTTAGGATCAGTGGTTTCAGAAGAGAAATATGGAAGGTATTAGGAATGCGAAGATATGGAGGTACAGTAGTTTTAGCTTGGACCAATATAACGTGGGGCAAATTTCATCGAGGGTACTCGGAGTCTGAGGTTTCAAGTGGAGAGTCTACCCATATCTCCAGTTTGAAGACTTGGAACAGCTCGTCTTCTGCAGACAGCAAATTTCTTATCCCGGGCTGAAGTTTTAGTGAGAGTGGAACAAACCTTCTTCCAGATGTCAGAGAACTGTTGAAGAGATATTTTGGCAGCAGGCACATCCAATGTAGGAAGTAAGGGAAAGTCTGGAATCCGAGGATGATGACTGAAGACTGTAAAAAAAGGAGTTGAATCGGTGGAAGTATGATAATGATTGTTGTGGGCAAATTCAGCCCATGGGAGAAGCTCAATCCAGTCATCTTGAGAGGAGGAGATGAAGGTACGAAGGAACAGCTCCAGGTCCCGGTTGACCCTTTCAGTTTGTCCATTGGTTTGAGGATGGTATGTGGTGGAATATTTAAGTTTTACCCGAACAGAGTGACCTCCAAAACTTCAGTACAAACTGGACTCCTTTATCAGAGATGATTTCTTGTAGTAGACCATGAAGTCTGAAGATTTCTTTTCTGAGCAAGTAATGGCGCAGACGGGAGCCCGGTAAGGGGTACAAATGGGCCATTTTAGAAAACCTGTCCACGATAACTCAGATTGTATTTTAACCTCGAAATGTAGGAAGATCAGTGATGAAGTTCATTGACAAGCGTGTCCATGGCTGTAAAGGAATGGTTAGTGGTTGGAGTTGCCCAGATGGAACCTGACGAGGCACTTTGTGCTGAGCACACTTGACACATGAGGAAACATAGGAGATAACATCTGCTTTCATTGAAGGCCACCAATAAGATCGCCAAATGAATTCAAGAGTTTTGTCAATACCAAAGTGTCCGGAGAAATGAGACGCATGAGCCCACTGCAACAACTTTTTGTGGAGATGAGGAACAACTAACGTTTTCCCAACAGGAGGCATCATGGAGACATTGTTAGAAGCAAAAGAAGTTGGATCCAGGATTGGATGAGACTGTTCAGTGAACTGTTCAGAACCACTTTCCATGGAACGAGAGAGAGCATCGGCTTTACCATTTTATGATCCAGGACGATAGGAGAGTTTGAAGTTGAACCTAGAAAAGAACATTGCCCATCTGGCTTGCTGGGGATTCAAACAATTGGCAGACTTTAGATATAGTAAATTCTTGTGGTCCGTAAAAATGGTGATTGGATACTGAGCCCCCTCTAACGGATATAGCCACTCCTCGAGAGCCAATTTTATGGCGAGTAGCTCCTGGTCACCAATGGAATAGTTTCTCTCTACTGGCAGAAATCTCCAGGAATAGAATCCACAGGGATGAAGCTTCTCAACTTCAAAACGTTGAGAGAGAACTGCTCCAATTCCCTCAGAAGACGCATCGACTTCTAGAATGAAGGGTCATGTTAGATCTGGCTGCTTCAAAACAGGAGCAAAGATGAATGCCTGCTTAAGAAGTTGAAAGGCAGAAGTGGCTTCTACGGACCATTTGTTTGGATCTGCTCCTTTGCAAGTGAGGGCTGTGATAAGAGCCACCAGTGTGGAAAATCCTTTTACAAACTTGCAGTAATAGTTGGCAAAACCTAAGAACCGCTGTGTAGATTTCAGAGATGTCAGGATAGACCAATCAAGAACAGCTTGAAGTTTTGCGGAATCCATTTGAAGATTCGTTCTAGAGATGATGTACTCCAAAAATGGTACACTGGATACTTCAAAAAGACATTTCTCCAGTTTCAAGAAGAACTGGTTGGAGCGTAACCTCAGAAGGACCTCTTTTACTTGATTCAGATGGCTCTCTAAGTCCTGAGAGAAAATCAAGATATCATCCAAATAGACGACCACATTTTTGTACAGAAGATCCTGGAAAATTTAATTGACGAAAAATTGAAAAACAGCTGAGGCACTGCAGAGGCTGAAGGGCATAACAAAATACTTGTAGTGCCCATCTCTGGTGTTGAAGGCTGTTTTCCATTCATCTCCGGGGTGAATACGAATTAAATTGTAGGCACCTCTTAAATCCAGCTTGGTGAAAACTGTGGCCCCTTTTACCCTGTCAAACAACTCAGTTATGAGAGGAAGAGGATAGCGATTTTTAACGGTTATATCGTTGAGACCTCGGTAGTCAATACATGGGCGTAAACCACCATCTTTTTTTATTAACAAAGAAAAATACAGCCCCAGCTGGAGACATGGAGGGTCAGATGAAACCTTTGTTTAAGTTTTCCTCAATATACTCTGACATGGCTTGAGTCTCGGGAAGCGAAAGAGGATAAGTTCGTCCTCTAGGAGTATTATTCCTGGGAATTAGGTCTATGGGACAATCCCAACTGCGATGGGGAGGTAATAAATCTGCATTCTGTTTGCTGAAGACGCCTAGAAACTTAGAATAAGATTCAGGCAGGCCCGCAGGAAGCTGTAGATCAGAAGATCGAACAGATATTACTCGATGAAGGTAGTTCTTGAAACAATTAGTACTCCAGAGATTATTTGCATGGCTGACCAATCAATTAGTGGAGAATGTCTCTGTAGCCAGGGTAATCCAAGAACTAGAGAGTGAAAGGCTTTGGGAATCACTAGGAAGGACAATTCCTCAGAATGAAGCATCCCGATGGTAAGTTTAAGTGGATTTGTGCGATGAGTGATGGTACCACTAATAATGCGACTACCATCGATAGCCATTAAAGTGATGACTCGGGGTAATGCTTTGACAGAAATCCAATGTTTTTGAACAAAGTCTGTAGTCACAAAGTTTTCTGCAGCTCCAGAATCTAAAAGAGCTAGAACGACTTTGGTACCCTGAGGAAGCTTCAACTGAGCCTGGATGGTGGAATCTGATTTCTTAGGTGAGTCAATAGCAACTCCTAACTTAACCTCTCTATCATAAGGAGGAGGTGTTTCCTGGATGGATTGGACAAGTTTTAATTAGATGTTGAGACGATCCACAGTACATACAGAAATTCTGTCTCTGTCTCTTCTGTCACTCCTCAGTATACAAATGGGAACGGTTAACCTGCATGGGTTCTTCACCCATGGGAGGTGAATGTACTCGAGGAGCAGGGCGTGGTCTTCCACGGTCGAATCTACCTCTCTCCAGAACACGCTCTCTATGCCGTAGATCCACTTTGTTAAATTAACTCATCCAATTTAGAAGGAAGGTCACGGGAGGCTAGATCGTCTTTGAGCCTTTCAGAAAGCCCACTACAAAAGGCTGCAATGAGAGCATCCTCATTCCAGTTGAGCTCTGATGGCAAGGTTCGGAATTGGATGACATACTGTCTGACCGTTTTACTTCCTTGCCGAAGATGGAGAATATCTGTCGAGGCGAATGTGACTTTTCCGGGCTCATCAAAGATCCTACAAAACATAGACATTAATTCGGGATAGAGAGTAGCAGATCAGATTTTTTCCAGAGTGGTTAGATCCAAATGAGCGCTTGTCCGGAGAGCAGCAAAATTATATAAGCTACTTGGGTTCTGGCAGTCGGGAAGTTGGCTGGTTGAAGTTCAAAATTAATCTAGCACTGGTTTAGGAAACCCCTACATAGTTTGGGGTTGCCATCGAACTTGCTGGGAAGTGCGAGTTGGAGCCAAGGAGTAGGTGGAACTGCAGGCGGAGAAACCACAGAGGAGGAAATTGCAGCTTGAGCATTAGTAGGAGCAGGATTTGATAACAGAGCCTGAATGCTATCCAATCGAGATGACATATCCTGAATAAATTGGATGAGTTGAGCTTGAGAAGTCTTTCCAGACGTGAAAGAACATGTTGAGGGGAATCCGTACCAGATCCCTGACCACTTGCAGAGTCCATCAGGCCAGTGCAAACTGTCACAGTCGTGGGATTTTGAGGCTGTGTTCACGGGCTGGGTCTTGGACCTGTACTATTAAACTCAGATGCTCTCTGGAGGAGACTTGGTTTGATGAAGTTTCTATGCATGACGGAGTATAAAGCTGTAGATACTTATGAGTGCATGTAGAAGGATGGCTAAAAGCTGGGGACAGCACGGGAGCTGCTTGGTGTGACTAGGAAGCCTTAAGGTGGATGGTGGTAGCACAGTAGCTACTTGGTGTGGCTGGAAAGATGTAAGGTGAGTGGTGATAGCACGGAAGCTACTTTATGCGGATGGGAAGCTGTAAGGTGAATGGTGGTAGCACTGGAGCTACTTGGTGTGGCTGGAAAGCCGTAAGGTGAATGGTGGCAGTGAGGACTGCTTGGAGCTGCTGGGAAGCTGTTTGGAAAAGTATTTGCTGGATGGTAGCAAATACTCACGCAGCTCAGTGAGGAGGCTCACTTAGTCAGACTAAGGGACTTGTTGCACTGGCAATTTGTGAGTGCAACATGGAATCCTTTTATAGGATCCACAGGATGCTGATTGGCTGAGAAAGAAGGAGAAACATCCTCATTGGTAGTAGTGGAGTCACATGGGCAAAACCAAGATGGCTGTGCCCATGGACCGGACGACAGCATTTCCAGCATGTGAGTATTGGAGCCAGAGCAGTCAGCAGGAGCTGGCATGGAAGTGAGAGGACAGCAGGACCCGTCGGAGAAGACAGCAGCATGACCCACATCAGAGGGAGAAGACACCACTGCACATCATGGGAGCTGGGAGACATCGTGGGTCAGCGCCCGCAAAGGTAAGTGACGGGGTCTGATCCTGGGGTCTCTGTTGTGGGCTGTGACAGCAGATTTTCGATTCTATAAAGGTCCCACGATCGCTGCCATTTTTCATTCCGGCTGTGGTGAGTGAAGAGGGAGGGAGCTGGGAGCTGTGCTGTGCTGCTGTTGTGCATAGGGGCTGGCTACAGTTGTGTTGCTTAATGTCCATAGGGGCTGGCTGTTGTCCATATAGGGGCTGGCTGGCTGTTGTTGTGACTGAGGTTGTTCTGTCCATCCATAGGGGCTGGCTGTCTGTTGTCCATCCATAGGGGCTGGCTGTCTGCTGTCCATATATAGGGGCTGACTTGTCCTGTCCATAGGGGCTGGCTGTTGTCCATATATAGGGGCTGGCTGTAGTCCATAGGAGCTGGCTGTAGTCCATAGGGGATGGCTGTTCTGTTGTGTAGTCCAGGGGGTGCTCTGTCCATAAGGGGTGCTCTTCACCCCCAGTGTGAAAAAAAAGGCAATAATTTTTTTCCATGTGCATGTTAGCCACACCTGTCATCAATGCAGGGGTTCTATGCTGCTGTCTGTCAAAGGACTGCTGCCTCTTTCAGGTGTGCTCTTCACCTCCAGTGTGAATAAAACAAAAATTCTGTATGTGGTTGTGTGCGTTAGCCTCAACTTAGCTGCGCTATAATTGCTTGGTGACACTGCTATAAGACCGCAGTGAGTATGGAGGACAGTCACATGACTGGAGAGCGGGATCCACATACCAGTCTTGTAGCTGTCGGCAGCAGTCATGATGATGATGCAAGGCTGTCAACGTCATCTATGAAGTCCGATGTACCAGGGCTTAAATCAGGCCAAAAAGTCAGGTTAAAAAATCAACTTTTAACCTGTTAAAGCAAAAAAAATCTAAAGCTAAGTCAGCTTTAGAGAACAAAAAATTGGCAATATGCCATTCACTACACGAAGTGGCAAGGAAAGGATAAGGCCTTGGCCTTTATTTATGACTGGTGGTTCTAGTTGTGATGATTTAAGCCCCTCTGCTTGTAGAAGAGGGTAAGAAAAAATTTAAATTGTCTCTGAAAAGTCACAGATCCCCAAGGAGAGTCCAAGTGTGTCCGCGGTTGCCATGTGTGAGCCTGACATTCCTAATACTGTACTTGAAGAGGATCGTACTTCCACCATTTGTGTGCCCTCTGCAAATGTGGGGATAAGCAGCACAGGTCAACATGCTGACGTAGAAATCGAGGATGCTTCTGTGGAATTGCACCAGGAGGATGAGGACGATATTTATGTAGTTGGCGATAACAAGGATGATGAGGATGTTGATGCCGTGGATATTTGTGCAAAAACTGTAAATCACAATCAGGCAACAGTTGTTGCCCATGGTGGGAATAATCCCATTGTTGGCATGCCTGGGCAAAGGACCAAAAAATCCACATCTCATGTGTGGAATTATTTCCACCCAAATCTGGACAACCTTTGCTAAGCCATTTGTAACCGTTGCCAAAAAAACGTAACAATCAGTCCAGTGTCACCAAGCCGCTCCCTTCTATCTGGATCCTAGCTCCTGCAAACTCCACCTCCAACATCATCATCAACATCCTCATTCATGATCGGAAGTAGGCCTGCATCCACTATCATAAGAATGACTGGCTCCTATCCGTTGTTCCTCAGAAGGATCCGTGAGTGCTATGCCTGCTGCTGCTGTTGCTATAAGTGGATCTTCATCCCAGAAGGGGACCAGGAAGAAGACTACTTTTAGTAGTTCAAGAAGTTCAACCAAACAATTGACTGTCACACAGTCCTTTGCATTGGTGAACAAGTATGACAGCAAACACCCAGCTGCACAGCGGATTACTGATGCCATAACAGCTATGCTGGTATGAGATGTGTGTCCAGTGTCCGCCATTAATGCAGTGGGTTTTAGACAGTTAATGGAGGTCCTATGTCCCCACTACCATGTCCCTTCTAGATTCCACTTCTCTAGAATAGCTATTCCCAATCTGTACAAAGGCATTAAAAAAAATCTTTTTAATGTCCTCCGAAATGCCATTGTGCCCACTGTCCACTTAACCACAGATATGTAGTCAAGTGGGACAGGGCAAACTAAAAATTACATGACTGTGACAGCTCACTGGGTAGGTGTATTGCCTCCAACAATGCAAACAGCAATAGCAGCAGCACCATCTAACAAATGACAGCTCATTCAGAGGCAGGCTACTCTGTGTATCACCGGTTTCACTAAGAGGCATACTGCTGAGAACCTCTTAGAGAAACTCAGGGAAATCATTGCAAAATGGCTTACCCCACTTGGACTCTCATCGGGATTTGTGATTTCTGACAATGCCAGCAATATTGTGGGCGAATTCGATCACATCCCATGTTTTGCTCACACAATGAATTTGGTGGTGCAACATTTTTTTAAAAATGACAGGAGCGTGCAGGAGATGCTCTCGGTGGCCCAAAAGATTCCTGACATTTTCGACATTCAGCAACTGCATGTCGAAGATTGCAGCACCAACAAGAACTGTTGAATTTTCCCTGCCATCAGCTGAAGCAAGAGGTAGTAACTAGGTGGAACTCAGGTGGAACTATGCTTCAGCGGATGGAGGAGCAGAAAAAGGCCATCCAAGACTACACTATGGCTTATGACATGGGGAAAGGAGCCGGAATGCACCTTAGCCAAGCGCAGTGGAGAATAATTTCCGTGTTGTGCAAGGTTCTCAAACCCTTTGAACTTGCCACATGTGAAGTTAACTTCAGACACTTCCAGCTTGAGTCAGGTCATTCCCCTAATCAGACTTTTGCAAAAGCAGCTGGAGAAACTGAAGGAGGAGCTGAAATTGAGTGACTCCGCTAAGTATGTGGGACTTGTAGAGCAAGCCCTTCATTCGCTTCGACAGGATCCAAGGGTTGTCAATCTCTTGAAATCAGATCACTATATTTTGGCGACCATACTTGATCTTAGGTATAAGTCATACAGTACCTTGTGTCTTTCTTTCTGATGGACATAAATCTGAAAAGATGGAAAGAGCTGGTGGTGAAAAAATTATCAGCTCAAGCTACACGTGACATGGCAGCATCTCCTCCTTCATTTTCTACAGCTGACAGGAAAAAAACTACATTTTCTTAAGAGACCCACTGCTGGTGGTGATGCAGATCAGTCAGCAAAACCTAATGACATCTGGTCGGATCTGAAAGAACTACCTACAATGAGTGACATGTCTACCATGACTTTGACTGATATGGTCACCATTCAGAGAATGGTGGATGATTATTATATATCCCAAGGATAATTATGTGCTGTTTGGGGCATTGCTGTCTGTTATTTTAATGTTATGGTTTATGAATGTCCAGAAATTGTAATGATCACAGACAGCATCTCCTGCATACCCCTTTCATTATTTTTAAAGAAAATTCTGAGACTTCCGGTGGGCGAGACATCTTGAATGGCTGCATCTTAATGTAGCTCCAGTGTACGGACTCTATAATCCAGATCAATCTGGCATCTAAATCCCTCTCTTTAAAGCAAGAAGCTAAGCACCGGCTATAGTAGGAAGTGGTGAACACAAGGAGACCTTCATCGAGTCCCCCTCACCAAATCTCACCAGAGTCTGGCCACCGACACTGATGGCCTCGTGGGCACGTGCAATTACCCCTCTTTAGCCGCACTTCGGATAGGGCTGCTGCACGCCCGACCCTTCTACTGGACGTTCCTTCTCTCATACCCTATACCTTCCTGCCTTTCTCTGCTGGAACACGCTGTCAGAGGATGGTCGCAGAGACAGCTGATGGTGGCTGACATCTCTTTGTGATCACGGGCAGTGGAGCTGAGTCTGTTTGCACCTGCACAGACTTGAAGTGCTGGCTCCGGACAGTGAGTATCCATCAGCTGCACATTCACTGCATCGAGTGGGCCGGCGGAGACAAGGGGGGAGACTCTGCGCTTAATCACTGGCTGACTAACGCCGGAGTCGGCTCTTTGTGGAAACATCACAGAACTGCCGGACGCCATTTTCCCTTCAGGAGCCATCTCACACTTGTCTCCAAGCTGCGGACTTGCTGCATACTATCGGATGTCTGGACTGACGGGGTCACCTCTTCTATGTGCACAACCTTTATGATATGCTGTAGTGAAGAGACTGAAGAGTCCTGGTGTACTTTTGCTGTCGTGGGAGCCCAGGAGATCCAGGTTACCGACCCTGTTTGTACTACTCCCTCTGTTTCCACCATCCCTATTGCCTCCCCCAATCTTTGTCATACGTTTTCCACACTAGTGTCCCATTTTCTTCTCAGCCAGTGGATTTTATTGGACACTTCGGAACAACAAGTGTCAAGCACAGTTTGGTCTGCAGACACTGATGTCATATTCTATGGGGAAGACTATATATGGGTATTCTATTAACTAAGGTTTTACATTGTGTGAACAAAGGGCCTGATTCAGAGTTGGACGCTCTGAAAGAGCGCTCGCTCTGAATCTGGGTGTTTTGGGGTTTTTTGGAGCGGCCTCGCGAGCGGGTCTGAATCAGGCCCAAAGAATCTATATATATTTTGTTCATTCAGATAATTTGTAAGTGTATATTTTTGCACTCATATGAATCCTGATATCACTCACTAGATATATATGTTGGTATTTAGTTTGGATATATTTACTGTGTATTGTAAGAGCACCAACCATAGGGTAATAGTACCATCTAGTGGTCACTCCCTGTTATTGAAGGACCATTTCCTTTTATATCGCTATCTGTTTTACTGTAGGGCTACTATTATTGCTGTTCAATGGGTTACCATCACCATCTAGTGGCCATTTCTTACAACTGCAAGATTCTTCTATTATACTGTGTAATATTTTAAAAACTTTAGCTGATTGATGCTATTCTGTATTACTGTCTATTTTATTTACTGGTTGTTTAATCTGCCAGGAAAATAATATGTAGTCCCGATGAATTATTGGGAGAATGCCCATAGAGAACATTTATCTGTATATGTGAAAGGTATTCACATTCCTGCTCAGGTGCTTTGTTTTGATTTCTGTCATTTGGCTAAGTGACTTCTTGTAGACCCACTAATTTCTGCTCGGTCAGTTTATTTTTGTAATTTTTTGGGGGGGTATGGACAGTTATATTGATAAAACCATGCCACCTAAACAACTTGTATCTGCTAAACAAGGTAAGAATAAGGCACCTCCTTAGAAATCTGCCCCCACCTTCTCCAACTACCTCAAATCATGGCCCTTCAGATTCATCACAAGAGGATGGTACCCCCCTAACTGCTAAAGAAATATCTGACTTTATGATGCCTTTGCTGGATGTAAGGTGTAACAATCTCCAGACCCGTCTAGAGGTGGGATTGGCCGGAATAGACTCCCATGCCTCTCGCATAACAGCATTAGAGACGAGGATTAGTGATACTGAGGATCATTTGAATTCCTGTCAGACAGAAGTGTCAGCCCATGATAGCTTACTACAACAGATGCAGGAGAAATAGACGACCTAGAAAATAGGTCTAGGCGTAATAACTTAAGATTTATAGGGGTGCCTGAAACTATATCTGGATCAGGATTAATATCTTTCCTTACCACTGATGTTCCCACAGCATTGGGGATCCTGGATACTATAGATATTACTCACATTGGGATAGCTCATAGAATTGGGATGGAAAGAGAGGGAGGTCGTCAGAGGTCACGCCCTGTGATAGCACGATACCTTATTTACAGAACAACGGAGCAGATTTTGATTGTATTTCATAGATCGAGAGAATTATTGGTCAATGGTCACAAAATTCTGATATTCCAAGATTTTTCTGCTATAATAAGCTAAAAGAGAAAGTTTGCTCTTTTCTACATAACAAGAATAGTAGATTTGCCGTATTGTACCCTGCGAAGCTTCGAGTTCCGGAGAATGGATCTAATCTGTTTTTTACGGTCACTGCTTTGGCTAAATCACACTTTACTGTATGTCTAATATATCTCCACGTCAATCTCCCAACAGATGATTATTCTCTAAGATTACTTCACAGTGTTATTTGTTTGGAAATGTGCTGCCTGAGCAGGAACACAGAACACTAAATATTTCTGTTCTATTATGATAATTCAAGTATACTTGTTTTTATTGAGTGTTCTAATATATACTCTCTATGGGATAAATCCCTAAATTTTGTTCTTTTTTTCTTTTCCCCCTTCTCCTATTTGGTATGTTGAAGTGGGCACCTCTGAATTTAGTGGGTGCCAATTACGGTTTTGTTATGATGGAAAATTTAGAAAAAGGTGGTAGGAGGTACGGTGAGATATGTTGTCTGCTTACTAAAGGTGGTGGTGATTCTGTTTGTGATTTCAATGTTTTTCTAATGTATTCAACTCAATTCTGTGTAGGGTAATGTTCAGAATTCGACACGGACCCAGATGGGACGCCATGAATAAGATTCCATGCACAATATCTGTGGGTGAGTGGGGTGAGTAGCCATGCCATCTTCTGGAACTGACTTCTCTTCCACACCCCTTCTGCTCCAGCCCTTAGTTGTTATTTCCTGGAATGTTGGTGGACTACATACTCTGATAAAACGGAAAAGGGTATTAACTCATTTAAAACGACTCAAATCAGATGTAGTTTTTCTTCAGTCTCATCTGAGGATAATTCATTAATGCATCGTGGCTTGGTCACTGTGTATCAGCTTCTTTCCATAGGAAGGTCCAGGGAGTGGCCATGTTGTTTCAGAAAATACTTGCCGATCTTTACTATCACAAACCGTGGATCCGGAGGGTCGTTATATTATTATGGATGTGGAAATATTCCAAACAAAATATACATTAGTAAATTTACATGCCCCTAATGTCAATACTCACTTATATATCCAGACCCTAGGCCAGATTTTGCAGGGACGTACTAGCTATGCCCTTATACTAGGTGGTGATTTTAATATGGTGGAGGACCCTCTTCTAGAAAAGTCACCTCCCACACTGAGACTTCCACTTTCACAATGCCAAATGCTTCAACACAGTTAACCTTTGTCTAGCGGACCCTTGGAGGGTATTAAATCCTACGGACAGAACATGTACGTGTCTTTCAATGGTGCATGGTTCTCTTTCCAAGATTGATAAAATTCTGGTATCAGATGATTTGATGAGGCATATCTCCCCAGTAGACATACATGACATAATCATATCTGACCATGCCCCGGTATCTATAGCCTTGACTCATTCTCCTATGGGACAGGGAGATAGGATATGGCGGTTCCATAATTTTTTAGCAAATTCTGATGATTTTAAATCATATTTGGACAATTATATTGACGATAATTTGGAATGTTGGGATCGTCCAGTCCTCTGTGGGCAGTATCTAAGACCACTATGAGGGGGCACATTACTGGTTATGTTTCACACAAAAAAAGGAAGCTAGGGCTGAATATAACTCCCTTAGATCGGCCATGTCTGATTCCTTCCTGGCTTATACACCTATCGCTTCCGATGAGACAACGCAAACAGACAAACAAACACGTAGGCTGTTGGAGACTTATTTGGCGACAAGCTGAGCACTCATTGGACTATACTAGGAATAAATACTATAGATGGGGTAATAAGGCAGGAAAATGACTGGTAGTTATGTCTAAACCATTTCGAAAAAGACACACTATTGTTTCTTTGAAATAATCCTCCACAGTCCTCTACAGTCCTCCACAGTCCTCCATAGTCCTCCTCAGTCCTCCTCAGTCCTCCATAGTCCTCCTCAGTCCTCCTCAGTCCTCTACCGTCCTCTACAGTCCTCCACAGTCCTCCACAGTCCTCCATAGTCCTCCTCAGTCCTCCACAGTCCTCCTCAGACCTCCACAGTCCTCTACCGTCCTCCATAGTCCTCCTCAGTCCTCCACAGTCCTCTACCGTCCTCCTCAGGAGCAATTTAAAAAAAAAAAAAAATCTTTTATTTTCAGAATTTCTTATATAACAGAAAGTTACATTACTGAAAACATTGAGAAAGAAGGGACATAAAACCCGAGTCATACAGTATATTCATACAACAGTGACAGATCATACAAGATATGAGACCAAACTCTTTTTTTATAATATTGTTCAGAACCATAATAACATATTCAATTTACCATTTCTTACTATAACAGACTGATCATATTGCCTTATTGTAAGAAAAATGAATAAAAAAAAAATAATTGATTGAAAACTTACGTATCCATCTTTATTGAAAGAAGAAAGAGAAGTTCGGAAAAGACAGGACAAAGGGAAAAAGGGGGACAAGGGTATAATCATCTTCACAGGTTTCTGCAAGAACAAGAATCTGAGCGTATGACTGAGATTAATGTCGCCAAACCTAGCTATAGCCATATAAGGGGGATTTATATCTACCCCATGAAGGAGTATAGTCTTATATCTGCCCCATGAAGGAGTGTAGTCTTATATCTGCCCCATGAAGGAGTATAGTCTTATATCTGCCCCAAGAAGGAGTGTAGTCTTATATCTGCCCCATGAAGGAGTATAGTCTTATATCTGCCCCATGAAGGAGTATAGCCTTATATCTGCCCCTAGAAGGAGTGTAGTCTTATATCTGCCCCATGAAGGAGTGTAGTCTTATATCTGCCCCTAGAAGGAGTGTAGTCTTATATCTGCCCCTAGAAGGAGTATAGTCTTATATCTGCCCCTAGAAGGAGTATAGTCTTATATCTGCCCCTAGAAGGAGTATAGTCTCATATCTGCCCCTAGAAGGAGTATAGTCTTATATCTGCCCCATGAAGGAGTATAGTCTTATATCTGCCCCTAGAAGGAGAATAGTCTTATATCTGCCCCTAGAAGGAGTATAGTCTTATATCTGCCCCTAGAAGGAGTATAGTCTTATATCTGCCCCTAGAAGGAGTATAGTCTCATATCTGCCCCTAGAAGTATAGTCTTATATCTGCCCCATGAAGGAGTATAGTCTTATATCTGCCCCTAGAAGGAGAATAGTCTTATATCTGCCCCATGAAGGAGTGTAGTCTTATATCTGCCCCATGAAGGAGTGTAGTCTTATATCTGCACCTAGAAGGAGTGTAGTCTTATATTTGCCCCTTGAAGGAGTATATTCTTATATCTGCCCCTAGAAGGAGTGTAGTCTTATATCTGCCCCATGAAGGAGAATAGTCTTATATCTGCCCCATGATGGAGTGTAGCCTTATATCTGCCCCTAGAAGGAGTGTAGTCTTATATTTGCCCCATGAAGGAGTATAGTCTTATATCTGCCCCATGAAGGAGTGTAGTCTTATATCTGCCCCTAGAAGGAGTGTAGTCTTATATTTACCCCATGAAGGAGTGTAGTCTTATATCTGCCCCATGAAGGAGTGTAGTCTTATATCTGCCCCATGAAGGAGTGTAGTCTTATATCTGCCCAATGAAGGAGTGTAACCTTATATCTGCCCCTAGAAGGAGTGTAGTCTTATATTTGCCCCATGAAGGAGTGTAATCTTATATCTGCCCCATGAAGGAGTGTAGTCTTATATCTGCCCCATGAAGGAGTGTAGTCTTATATCTGCCCCATTCACTTCCGGTGAGCGGGGCACCCAGAGTGGCCGCATTTTACTTGGGCTCCAGCCTTATATGCTATGAATGACCCAGGATTGGGTTTCTTCACCCGAATTAATCACCCAAAAGCTGCCTACTACACTACAGAGTGATTTGTTTCAGCTATTGGGTCTGGAGCCAGAATCTATCCACCGGGATCCAAGCCTGAAGAGATCAGGCGTTCATAACTGCCCCCCCGCCATTGTGGGCACGAAAAGCCTCTCCTTCTCCTCCTAAAGCGGCCATCTCTGCCTTCTCAGGAGTCGCACCGCAGAGATTGCTAGCTCCCTTGAAGACTACTCCCGCATGGGATAATTGTATGTGGCAGCAGAAGACTGGCAAGCGTTCGCAGAACACTCGTTTTACCCGCTGCTGACGTCCTGGCCTGAAGTGGTTAACACGCGGAGGCGCTGTACCTGTGACCGCTCCCTTGGATTGGCGGTGTGGGTGATCGGGTCGTGCGCTGCGGTCCGGAGCCTCTCCTCTGGTCATTGGCAGCGGTGATCATCGATCCCCTCAGGTACTGTAACATAGCCTCAGGATACGCTAGTGGTCGCGCGCCTGTTCTAATTAGAGGAGCTTACCTGACGGACGCTGGCTGAGGTTCCAGGGGACGATGTCCGGGTGATAGGGGTATGCCTGCTCTGTATATCTCCTGGACCCCACTGCATACTCAGCCGCTGACGGGACCGTCCTTCCGGGCACCTCTGCTGCAAGCTATGCGGCCTGATACCCCCTCCACTACTGTTCCTGACACGGTGTCTCCCCGAATGTGACTGTCAATATAGCTGGGGATCTATCTGGCTCCGGTCCTTTGCTGGATGTTGGCAGCTATTTGCTGAAGACCGCTGCACGCCTGGGGACTTGTTTGATGCCCTTGAGATTGCGCGGGCATTGACGGACCTGTCATAGATCCTGGGTCCCCTTTTGCTGCATTCGAAGGAGACGATCTGATCTTAAGTGCCTTGTACCCTGATGTGATAATCGGAGAATACTCACTTGGAAACTGTCGCTTATCTCTCCCTCCCCCCAGGGACCCTAATCTCTACACAGAAGTCTGATTTCCGGTGTATGCCAGCAATCCATTGTCTTTCTGGCTGAAGACTACTTGTAATAATTATCCGACCCCCTCTGCTTCTCCCCTGACCCCGATTACCTGCTTGGTTGTTAATCCTATCCCTATACCGCGGTCTCTGAGTGCTGGGGAGGCATCGCTGATTCGGACACTGGGCTGCTGATGTCCGGACTTTCTATTTTTGCTGTTCTGGGAGGGTGCGGAGGCCGAGGTGCTCATTTTGCTGCACTTGGCTAATACCCCGGTTGATCCTGGACTTTGTTGTGCCATGCTGAAAGTCTGATAAGTAACACAGCTAAATATCTATACTTGTTGTTTTTCTTTTTGTGAGCTTTTAGTATATTGTACTTTGAACAGTGAAGATATACCTTTGTCTATCATATGTATTATATCTGACCTAACACTAGTACATCGCTGCCATCTGCTGGTCAAAGTGACAAACAACAGTATCTAATTCTAGCCTCTATGCTGATAGGCATTTCACAAATTATCTGTATATCATTGTTGCCACATACTGGCAGCAACGGAAGCAAATTTTGTTAGTTTCATGTTACAGGTACACGGTGTATCATGGAACCTTGGTAGGGCTTCATCATATAGAGGAATGTAGCTCAATTATTCTTGCTCAGATTATAAGACATGGGTATCAGACAGAATGATGTATATTTTTGAATCTTCATAACATGTCTGCAATTTGGGGGTGGTTCGTGCGCATATATGCCTGTACCTTGCTATATCTCTTGCTAATCTAGTGTCCTGCTGAGGAATTTAGATTTCCTCTGACCTTACTAACTGCTAAAGATCCACTTTGAGTAGAATTTACAAGGGTTCTCTCACTAGGTTATGGACAGATACGTCCGTAAATCTACTCCCGCTTCACAAGGGTCGACAGGTAAAATGGGCAAAGTGTCTAAGACTCCAGCTAAAGTTATTCCCCCTTCTCCATCACGTAGTGACGCTGCTGATATGGAACCTGAGGAAGCTACAAATTTCAGTCATAATTCTCAGGGTCCCTCGTCAGTTGCTGAAACGGCTCAGGAAATTTCTAAAATACTAATGCCTCTAATAGATAAAAAACTGGATTCCCTCCAGTCATCTTTTGACGCTGCACTTGCTAAAATAGATTCCAATACCTCCAGACTCGCTGCCTTAGAGCAGCGAGTTAGTGATGTGGAGGATCGCTCCCATGATATGCAACACACTGTAGATACGCAATTAAACAGCGTTCAATCGCTATTAGTCAAAATTGATGATATGGAAAATTGACTTCGAAGAAGTAATTTGAGGTTTATTGGGGTACCTGAGCAAATAACTGGCCAGGCTCTGGTTCAACTGGTAGCCCACAAAATCCCTGCAGCCCTAAATTTGTCGGAAAATTCCATCTTGCCCCACGTAGAGAGGGTCCATAGAATAGGTCCGGAAAAACCAGCGCCTAATTCACGATCTAGACCGGTGATTGCAAAGTATCTAGATTATCGAATGAAGGAAAGGATACTTGCTGAATATAGGAAGATACCCACGCTAATGATAGATGGTTATAAGGTGCTCATATTCCAGGATTTTTCAGCAACGGTAACACAGAAAAGACGGGAGTTTTCAGATGTGTGCAAATTATTGTATGAGCGCAACACTAGATTTGCTCTGCTATATCCTGCCAAGCTGAGGGTGGAGGATGGGGGTCAAACATTGTATTTTTCAGACCCTAAGATTGCTAAACATCATTTTGGCGTGGGTATTGACAGGGAGCGCCCGCCGCAACGGTCACCAAATAGATGATTGGATAACTGTTATAACACCAATTTAAGGTACGATTCTAATTTCTAAGTAACCACGATCATCCCTGAGAGTAGATTGTTCATTTACATTTGATGCTAATCTGTTAAACGAGAAACTAATACTGAATACCATAACGTCTGATTGACATAAAGGAGCATTCCTCGTTCCAGTGAAGTTTTTCTACTGTACTGATATACGTTTTGTTTGCTACTTTATAAGTGATATTTAGTAGTTCAGGTGTGAATCACAGGTTGCGAGCGATGAACGCCACATTGATATGTTGGAGAGAAAATAAAAGAAAAGGGTGTAAGAGACATTGCGCAGAAGTGTATAGTGCATTTATTTTTCTATGGTTTTTCATTTTTATTATTTTTATTTACATTTTTTATTTTGTTGGCTCTCTCTCGTTTTCTCTCTCCCCCCCTGGAGGAATTCGGTGCCGGGGGTTTCGCATTCTTTAAATAAGGTGGTCTCCGCTTGCTGGGACGGAGTGCCACGTTTTGACTTCATTTTGTTCTTAGGCTGTTTTGTCCCACGGCAAGGTATTGGATAAGACATGTCTAACGATATGAATACCGGTAACACTGGGTCATCGGTTGGTAAGTTGAAATTTTTATCCTGGAATGTTGGGGGTTTGAACTCTACTATTAAACGCAAAAGAGTAGTAACTCATTTACAAAAATGTAAGTCTGACGTAATGTTCCTGCAGGAAACGCATTGGGCAGAGGGAGACATTTCCACTTTGAGGGCCCCATGGATAGGGGAATGTATTAAGGCTAGCTGCGGTAGAAAGATCAGGGGGGTGGCCACAATATTTCAAAGGAATCTGCAATATTCTATTATAAATACCATAGCTGATCCTAATGGAAGATTTTTGATTATTGATGTAGAGATTCAGGGAACCTGTTACACTCTGGTAAATTTGTATGCACCAAATGTTTCACCTCAAGATTTTATGAGAAGTGTGATGGACATCTTGGCACAACGTACTAACTATGCATTGATAGTGGCGGGAGATTTCAATTCAGTAGAGAATCCCTCACTAGACAGACAACCGACTCCCCAATCATCTAATATGACAATATGGAGACAATTCCAATCTTTTAAAGCAAACCATCAACTTACAGATGTTTGGAGGCTATTGAACCCTACAGATAAATCATATACCTTTTACTCTGCCGTCCATAAATCTTGGTCGAGAATTGACTTGTTTCTGGTCTCAGATAGCCTGGTATCTAGTATACAGGATTCCAGATTGCATTCAATTCTAATATCTGACCACGCGCCTATTACAATTTCGTTGAGTGTAACGCAGTCTCCGAGAAACTTGAAACATTGGAGGTTTCCGTCTTATTTATACAAGTCCACTAAATTTAAAGATCACCTACTAGCACAGTGGATGAATTATCAAGACGATAATATAGAGGCATGGGATACACCAGCAATTTTTTGGGGTGCATCGAAGGCTGTAATGCGGGGACAGATCATAGCTTTTGTCTCATCCCAGCGAAAGACAGAGGCTGCTGTGTATAAATCAATGTCAGAGGCCCTAACTTTAGCGTTACAAAATTATATAGCAGACCCTACTGATGTATCTCGGGAAACGTATGTTCAGGCGAAACAACTCTTAGAATCGCACCTGTTATCCCAAGCTAAAAAGGATGTATTGTTTACTAAGCATAAATTTTACAGATGGGGGAACAAGGCTGGAAAGTTGCTTGCTAACATGTCTAAGCCCTGGCGTAGAAGAACGTATATCACAGCCATTAGAGATCCGCATACCAATGCTTTAATCACAACGAATAATGAAATTATAAATAAGTTTGAAGAGTACTATAAGGACTTATATAGAGATCTTCCTTTTGATCAGTCTCGGTATGAAGCTTTGATCCCCAATGACTTGTTGCCTTTATTAACTATAGAACAGCAGGAGGCACTCTCTGGGAAAATAACTCTAGAAGAAATGCTGTCGGCTATTTCGCAGTTACAACTCGGGAAATCACCGGGCCCGGATGGTTATTCAAACGAATATTATAAATTATTGCAGCACCAGGTAGCCCCGATTTTAGTGGATCTGTTTAATGACATGATAGACAACAATTCTCCATTCCCATATTTTACAAATACAACTACAATATTGATCCCTAAACCTCAAAAAGATGTACAAAAATTAGAATCGTACCGACCTATCAGTTTGTTAAATACAGACGCGAAGTTATTAGCTAAAATTATGGCAAGTCGCTTACAAACTATTTTGCCAGAATTACTAACTCCTCATCAATTGGGTTTTGTAAAAGGGCGTCACTCAGTTCGAGGAGTTAGAGCGGCTATTGCCGCAGTGGCAGTGTCAGCTGGGACATCTTCGGTTTCTACTAACACTCTATTAAGTTTAGATACGACAAAGGCATTTGACACAGTGTTATGGCCCCACCTATTTAATGTGTTACAAATGCGTGGGTTCGGCTCTTCATTTATAGGACTGATCAAATATCTTTATTTATCCCCAATGACGTCCCTAATGATAAATGGTTGTACGAGTGCACCTATAGAGATGTTTAGAGGTACTAGACAAGGATGTCCTCTGTCACCCCTCCTATTCGATCTAGCTATAGATCCGCTGATTAGAATACTGGAGAAGGACGATCTTTTTAAGGGAATAAAGATTGGTTCTAAAACAATAAAATTAACAGCATTTGCTGATGATATAATGCTTTACATTGCAAATCCTCATGACTGTTTAACGCATATATTGGGGCTTTTGAAAAGTTTTGAAGAAATATCAGGGTTCGCGGTGAACATAGGTAAATCGGAGGCACTTTATTTGGGTTCACGCAATTCATTGCCACGTCTACCTAGTGATGTTCCACTTAAATGGGCCAGGGACAGGATTACATACTTAGGTATTGTGCTTCCCAGCAATTTGGCAAATTTATATCTTTTTAATTATAGACCCATTATAAAAAAGATTTCAGACGAATTGGAGGGCTGGAGGAATATCACTCTGTCATATATGGGTCGCGCGAGCTTAATCAAAATGATTTCATTTCCAAGGTTAATGTACACGCTCCAAATCCTACCTTTGCTCATTACAGTTAAGGATCTGAGTCTTTTAAATAAGATATTTAGATCCTTTATATGGAATGGTAAACGGCCTAAGATTAGTTTGTTAAAATTGCAACAAACCAAATTGAATGGAGGAATAAGCTTTCCAGACATTAGATTATATAATAAAGCAGCTATGATCCGTTATTTGTCGGATTGGATAAATGGATCAGAGAATTACGCCAATACTTCACTTGAGCGAGAGTTCTTAGACCAGGGCGATTTGATTACATTTCTTCACTCCCCTGATCAGGAATTACCCACCACAATTAAAAATAACCCATTACTGTGGAATACAAAACGAGTTTGGCATTTAATAAGACAAGAGGCAGGCCTTAACTCGCACAAATCATTATTTCTTCCTCTCATAAGAAATCCGCATTTTCAGTCTGGGCAGGCGACATATCCATTCACAATATGGCGAGTGGGTGGCATTCAGAGAATAGGCTGTTTGGTAGATAAAGAAGCATGTCGGGTTTTATCCTTTAACGAAGCTGCAGAAAAGTATAATACTCTGTTGGGGTTCCCCATGGCCTTCCTGCAGGCACAGCATTATATCAACTCAGTAATCCAGGTGTTTGTGGCGAAAGATTGGAATAATCCAGTAGATGACCTTCTTTCCAAACCACCAGTACTTAAGAAAGCTATTTCTAATTATTATCAATATTTTAAAATATCTTTGGATCACGTGTCCAATGCTAGGGGACTTTCGCAGTGGGTTCAAAAATTTCCCTTGTATACAGTTGAAGAGTTATTGACTGCCCTAAATTATTCTTGTAAATCTTTAACATCAACAATATATGTGGAGATGTTTCTTAACATTTTTCACAGAGCCTATTTGTCTCCGCATAGAAGTTATCTAATGGGACGTTCGGCTTCTCATTCCTGTTATAGGTGCGGAGAAGATAATGCGGATTTATATCATTGCTTTTGGTCGTGCCCAATAGTCCGAGGATTTTGGTTACGGATCAAACGATACGCGGAGTCAGCTTTACTCAATTATGTCCCTTTCACTCCAGAGTGGGCTATTTTTGGCATTATACCTGCAGATACAAGGGCTAGCAAAGGAAGCAGAAGACTGTTATTGGCAATTAGCGCGGCTGCTCGTAAAACGTTATTGCAGGAGTGGATTTCGACTTCCTCCCCCTCTTTTGTGTTATTTAAGACAAAATTATACAATGTATTTCGAATGGATTGGGTAGAGGTAGTCTTGGAGAAAGAAAAGAAAGTGGAGAAATTTTTTGATATGTGGGAATCATATATATCTACATTATCCCTCGACATAAGGCGCCAAATACATCATAGTGTGAAGGATACATCTTGGTTTTTACTCCAGACTATTGGGAATAATCCACCAATAGACATCAACTCTACCACGACATAATGTGTTTACATCAGATACGGGTGGCTGTGGTTCCTTTGGGGGGGTGGGGGGGGGGGGATTGGGTGAGAGCTCTTTTTTTTTTTTTTTTTTTTTTTTCGTTTATATTTGTTTTTGTTTGTATTTGTGAAATGCTGAAAGTTTCAAATAATATCTGATATACAATATGATCTGATAACTAAGATATATGCAGTGTTTACATGGTGGAATACTGCTATCATAAACTATATGTATGTATCTATGGTTTTTGATTTGTTTTTAGGTTTATCTTTTTCCTTAGGTAGACACACTGTTACTACATTATGTCCACAACAACTATGATCTTTATGTCTACTGTACTCTATGTATTTCTATATCTTTCAAAAAAAAAAAAAAGAAGAAAAAAAAATATCTGCCCCATGAAGGAGTGTAGTCTTATATTTGCCCCATGAAGGAGTGTAATCTTATATCTGCCCCATGAAGGAGTGTAGTCTTATATCTGCCCCTAGAAGGAGTGTAGTCTTATATCTGCCCCTAGAAGGAGTGTAGTCTTATATTTGCCCCATGAAGGAGTATAGTCTTATATCTGCCCCTGGAAGGAGTATAGTCTTATATCTGCCCCTAGAAGGAATGTAGTCTTATATCTGCCCCTAGAAGGAGTGTAGTCTTATATTTGCCCCATGAAGGAGTGTAGTCTTATATCTGCCCCATGAAGGAGTGTAGTCTTATATCTGCCCCATGAAGGAGTATAGTCTTATATCTGCCCCATGAAGGAGTATAGTCTCATATCTGCCCCTAGAAGGAGTATAGTCTCATATCTGCCCCATGAAGGAGTATAGTCTCATATCTGCCCCATGAAGGAGTATAGTCTTATATCTGCCCCATGAAGGAGTATAGTCTTATATCTGCCCCATGAAGGAGTATAGTCTTATATCTGCCCCTAGAAGGAGTATAGTCTTATATCTGCCCCATGAAGGAGTATAGTCTTATATCTGCCCCTAGAAGGTGTATAGTCTTATATCTGCCCCATGAAGGAGTATAGTCTGATATCTGCCCCTAGAAGGAGTATAGTCTTATATCTGCCTCTAGAAGGAGTATAGTCTTATATCTGCCCCATGAAGGAGTATAGTCTTATATCTGCCCCTAGAAGGAATATAGTCTTATATCTGCCCCATGAAGGAGTTTAGTCTTATATCTGCCCCATGAAGGAGTGTAGTCTGATATCTGCCCCATGAAGGAGTGTAGTCTGATATCTGCCCCATGAAGGAGTGTAGTCTTATATCTGCCCCATGAAGGAGTGTAGTCTTATATCTGCCCCTAGAAGGAGTGTAGTCTTATATCTGCCCCATGAAGGAGTGTAGTCTTATATCTGCCCCATGAAGGTGTGTAGTCTTATATCTGCCCCATGAAGGAGTGTAGCCTTATATCTGCCCATGAAGGAGTATAGCCTTATATCTGCCCCATGAAGGAGTGTAGTCTTATATCTGCCCCATGAAGGAGTGTAGCCTTATATATGCCCCATGAAGGAGTATAGCCTTATATCTGCCCCTAGAAGGAGTGTAGTCTTATATCTGCCCCTAGAAGGAGTATAGTCTTATATCTGCCCCTAGAAGGAGTATAGTCTTATATCTGCCCCTAGAAGGAGTATAGTCTTATATCTGCCCCTAGAAGGAGTATAGTCTTATATCTGCCTCATGAAGGAGTATAGTCTTATATCTGCCCCATGAAGGAGTATAGTCTTATATCTGCCCCATGAAGGAGTGTAGCCTTATATCGGATAGATCGCTTGAATTCCTTCCAATTGAACCAGGTACCAGTAAAATCTGAATATTTTTCTAAAGTTGAATATATTATATCCTCCATGATCATATAAAAGTCCATTCGCTGGCACCAGTCGCACAACGTAGGAGCTATAACTGAGCGCCAACGTACTGGGACAATCGCTCTTGCAGTATTATTCCTATGTTTAAGGAGGGATCCCTTATATCTAGGAATAGGGATGTCTGTACATGATAGCAGCCAAAACTCCGGACCCACTGGAACCTGATAACCTAAAATTTATGAAGCTAATGCAATTATCTTAGACCAAAAGGGTGATATAAGAGTGCAATCCCACCATATATGTATCAGGGTACCTTCCCCTATACCACATCTCCAACACAGAGAGGAAACAGAAGGAAAAGACTTATGTAATAACACCGGGCCTCTATACCATCTAGAAAAAAAGAGAGATTTGCCCTCCAGCACACTGCAGCAAAAACAATACTTAAATCCTACATAATAATAGAGATTTAGAGGTATTGGTTACACATATTTGCAAATATATGAATAAGCGCCAGGCCAATCGTCAAGGCTCCTCTATACTGGTGTCCCTAATATTAAGGGGCTCACGTCCGAGAAGCAAGGCACCCCAAAAAATTCCAACCAAGGGCCATCCCCAGGGCATCACACGAAAAAGGGAAAAAGGTGATAGTGAAGTATTAAGAAAAGATGTGTAAAGATAAATCAATAAGTGTTAATGAAATGATAAAGAATTAAAATGACATATATAATGTACAAACAAATAGAGAAGTGATAAAAGTATTCTATGTGAATTAAGTGGTGATGCCATGAGAAAGGCCCAGTCAGAACGCCCCCGGGGGCCCCACTTCCAAACGCTCACCCCAAAATAATTATTGCTACATAATGGTAGCACCCACTCTGGGTCATATAATTACAATTGATGTACTGCATGATAACAGTACATATATAAGCTGAGAGCTAACTTACCTTGGAGGTACCCCAAAAACCTCCACATGGCACTACAAGGACCAGCACCTCCTCCTAATGCTGACTGCCTTCATGCCTCCCCAAATTTACAAAGAAAAATGGTAGTTGCTCAGATCAGCTTAATTGCATAACACAGGCGCTTGTAAAGGGCGAGATTTACTCTGAACACAGAAAAAAAGAGAGATTTGCCCCCCAGCACTCTATACCATCTAGTCAAGAGCTTGTACTGGGTTTCTAAGACTTCCATACTGGATGAGCAGATTGAGGAAGTCTGTAAGGTCTTTTCCCAATTCACATGAATACCTCGGCGTGTAAAATCTCTTTCCCAAGTATCACAAAATGATGGATTATTAGGGAAGTGGCCATTAATAAGAATTTGGTGTATGCCTGAAATCACATGAGTAGGGTCTGAAGAATGAGAGCACATGCCTTCAAGCATAGTTAAATCCCTGCCAAATCGAGAAACCCCTCCTAAAGAGGACGCAAAGTGGTGTATCGGAAGGTAAATCCAATAGTCCCTCTCTGAAATACCAGCTATGGTACACATATCCGCAAAAGATCTATACGCCCCTCTATTAACTAAATGCCCAAGCCTGGTAATACCTGCTTTTTTCCACCGCAATGCAGTCCCACCCGAAGTACCAGGAACATAAGAGGGGGGTTATCTAGTACTGGAGTTAGTGGAGATATGAGTGAGGATATTTCCTCTCTGTCATCATTTTTTCCAGATCATTAAGGTGGGACCTACAGTGAGGTGCTCAGAGTTCATAACCTTAGGCAATCACGGGACAGTACTTAAGGATACACCAGTAGAGGAAGACTCTAATTCCACCCATTGTTTCTTTTCTGCACCCCTGGTCCAATCCAAAATCCTATGTAAAACTGTGGCCTGGTGGTAAGTGGAAATCATTGGTGGCTGTTGTCCACCCTGTGTTTTTTGTTGAAAGAGATTGTTGTGTTTAAACCTGGGTGTCCGACCCCCACAAGCAAAATATCGTTCAACATTATGTGTCTCTGACAAGAAATGAGGGGGGAGCTTCAAAGGTATTGTTTGAAATAAATATAGGAGCCTAGGAAGAATATTCATTTTTATTACATTTATTCATTTATACATTTATTTAGAATTTCTGTGTGAGCCATTAAGACAACTCCTGCCTTATTCGTATGATTGAGGGACACGGTCATATTCAAACATTTAGGAATAATTATTCCCAAGTATTTAATGTGGGAAGGGTGCAAGACAAAAGGGAATGAAACAGTCAGAGCCGGGACCATCACCCCTGGGGTATTCACATTCAGAGCCGTGGATTTAGCGTCATTTATTTTAAAGTTAGACAATCGGCCAAATCGTTCAAAGTCTCTCATCAGCTTTGGTAGGGGTACCACCGGGTTAGTTATTATTGCTAATAAATCATCAGCAAAAAGGACCAAGCGATATTCTTTAGTTCCTACTTTCAACCCACTAATGTCAGGATTATTTCTGATTGCTCTCGCCAAGGACTCCATATGTGGTGTCCGTGCGCTTACCTGTGGTGTGGAGGAGATCGCCGACGGGAGCCGGAGGAGCGGGGTGAGCCTGTCGCTGACTGGAAAGCGGCAGCGGAGTGTGACGTGAGAGGATCGGTGCCTGCTGGGAGAGGAGGCGGGCTAGAGTTATATCGGAGGCGGGCTGTAGGAGGTCCAAGTGTTGGAGGCTGCTCCAGAGAAGGGAGGATCCCTCTACCCTGCTGTCTGTACAAGCTGCCAGAGAGATCTGTATTAAACAAACACCCACACCAAGTTGCATTACATTGGTGCTACCCTGCGGCCAAGTTACCCGAACATTTAGGGAAAAGAAGGGACAACTATTGTGCCAGTGAGCTTCAGTGTTAATAAACTCCATGGATAATTCCCTCAGGCAGTAATCGCCTTATAGACAGAATGTAGACTGCGATCATCTACTGTCAGCATTAGACTCAGCACTCAGTCAAGAACCCCCTCTGTCCATGTGGGCAGTGTATAAGCTCCATAGTTCTGTCAGTCAAACAAAGCCCAATTATCCTCCTATACCAAAGCACCAGCATATTGCAGAAGAGCTGCAGTTGTAAAAGCAGGGACTATTTCCTAGACTGGTCACTGGTTAGTTGCATTGTACTGTAACTTACCGTCACAGACGCCCGCTATCACCATACAGTAGCAGCTGAAATTATCTTTATTGCAGCCAGCAGGTGAGAGCAGGAAGTGTAAAATACTTATCAGGAATGGCTAATAGTGACAGTACAGCTGCCCCTGCAGTCCAGGAAGCCATTCAGGAAAAGCCGCTGAGATACCTCAGAGAGTGTCTGGACTCTGAACTTACTCACAGACAGCAATTATTGCCCTTTTGAGCTATAACACTGTAGCCAACACTATTAGTGTCTGCATAAAGAACATATCCTTACAGAACTCAGCAGGCCGGTATCAGAGCAGTAATTTGGTTACAGGGTTGACAAAGTAAAACAGAATTTACCAGTGTTCCATTAACAAGCCGGCTTAAGAGGGGAGACAGGAGAGTGCAGCAAAAATGATAAAAAGGACTTAGGGCCTGATTCAGAGCCATACGCAAGTGGCTGATCGCTTGTTCGACGAACGAGCGAGAAAATGTAAATTCAAGCGCTCGCTCGGAAGTTCGCTCGTAGCTAATCTTCCGCCCCAAAGTCTCCCAACCCCTCCTCTAGCTAATGAACGAGCAAAATTGCGACCGTCCATCTCCAAATTTGGTTGCAGGGAACGCTCGCACAAGTCCAAACCGGAAGTGGGCCTGTCAGATTTCGATTACCTGCTCGTTCATTCTGCATACATACTTTAATCGTATCATGCCAATCAATATATTAATTAGCTTAATTGCTCTTCACATGTTTGCAATCCGTTTTTTTTTTCATTTTCAATAAACTTTATTCTTGTCCGTGTGTCATTTTTCCCGCAGAATACGTACGGTTTCACCAATGGTTTACTTTATCAAAAAACATGTTGTAACCAATTATCCTATTGTTTTCCTGTGTTTAGGATACTCCTATTTTCCTATTTTAATTTCTTTATTTAAATTAGCTTACGCATGTCACTGCATGAAGCCTATCATAACTCACATTATATTTTGGAGCCTGTAGGACACATGACTCATACAATAACCAATACAATGGTTCCTGTTAATTTACAAAGTACATTAGCCAATCAAAAGTTTTCTCTGGCCTTTATTAAAACTGTTTGTAGTGAAAAAAATCATTGCCATCATGAGAGCCTCCGCATTTACCACACGTGAGCTGTTGGTCCTCACCGAGGTCATGGACCAGAGGATCACCAGCCAGCCTCCCCCCATCACCAACCGGGCCAAGCGATCGGCCTATGCGGAGGTTCGCCACCACCTGCGCTCCTTCGGCTCACGCCGTAATATCGGGCAATTAGAGTGCAGATGGTCGGATCTGCGGTGCCGCACCCCCGCTTGCTGGCATGTTTTCGGCTGCAGATCACTGCAAGTAAGTGTTATTTTTTTTTATTTTTTTTGGATTTGTTTTTGGCCCTATCTGCGTGTGCTTGTTTCCAGTATAGCCCTGTTTGTTTATTGCGGCCCTATCTGCGTGTGCATGTTTGTTTCCAGTATAGCTCTGTTTGTTTGTTTTTTACATGTCTGTGTGTGCATGTTTCCAGTATAGCCCTGTTTGTTGTTTTTTGACATGTCTGTGTGTGCATGTTTCCAGTATAGCCCTGTTTGTTGTTTTTTGACATGTCTGTGTGTGCATGTTTTCAGTATAGCCCTGTTTGTTGTTTTTTGACATGTCTGTGTGTGCATGTTTTCAGTATAGCCCTGTTTGTTGTTTTTTGACATGTCTGTGTGTGCATGTTTTCAGTATAGCCCTGTTTGATGTTTTTTGACATGTCTGTGTGTGCATGTTTTCAGTATAGCCCTGTTTGTTGTTTTTTGACATGTCTGTGTGTGCATGTTTTCAGTATAGCCCTGTTTGTTGTTTTTTGACATGCCTGCGTGTGCATGTTTTCCTTTTTTTGAATGTTTGTACATTTTTTTAGTTGTAAATTTGTGTTTCACCCCCCCTCCAAAAAAAAAAAAAAAAAATTTGCAATAATCATTTAGGGGCTGAACGCAGAAGCCGGCCTCGCCACAGACTTTGTCGCTGGGCTCGGCCCCTGACGCCGGCGACAAGTCCCAGCCCATCTCTCCAACCTTCCCTCAATTCCCCCTCCACCCCTGCCTGGCCAATAGCTGAGTCCCCTCCCTCTCCCAATTTGCACCACCCCCAAAATTCCCCCTCCCCTCCCCTCCACCACCCCCTCTCTTTTCTTCACCCTCCCCTCCACCACCCCTCTCTTTTCTTCACCCTCCCCTCCACCACCCCCTCTCTTTTCTTCACCCTCCCCTCCACCACCCCCTCGATTTTCCGCCCCGTCAACCATTTCCGCCATCTCCTCTCCCTCAACCCACCAGCACTGGCCCACCTCCGAGGAGGAGGAGGATGGAGGGCCTCCAAGACCATCAAGCCCAATGACCGGTATGTTTCCCTTTCTTTTGTTTAAAAAATACATTTTTATTTGGATATACAATGTCTTGGATATTTTCCACTGATACATATCACACATGTCAAAACACTCATTCTTGGGGATTTTTGGTTTACCCTAACAAGGGTACTTCGTCCTTTTTGTGTCGCCTTTTTGTGTGTTCATTTATAATTTAGCATTGATACCATCTTAGCATTTGCCAGTACTTGGTTTTTTTCCGCAAAACTGGATCTTGTTTGCAACTAGATTTATTTGTTTAGTTTGTTTATTAAACTTATAATGTAAGGTGTCATTTCATTAAGGATCCCTTTTTTTTATACCAACAGAGGACCAGAGACGGATGCATGGTATGCAGGAGGGCTTGGCCGCCTTGCATGGCCACGTCATTGCCATGCTAGTGGTCCTGGACCACATGGCGGCGCTCCTTCGGCGCTGATTTTTTATTTTTGTGTTATTCTGTTTTGTATTATTTCAAAAATAAAATAGCGTTGTATGTTAACGAGTCTCATTTCTTGACTGAAAATATTACATTGTTTAACCTTCCATAAGTCCACTATTTGGTCATGTTCTTTAAAGTAAGGTAAATTAGATTGTACAAAGCGCTAGAAAGTATGTAAGCTGCCACATTAAACACCTCACCATACCAATAGGTTTGTAGAAAAACCAACAGTTTGTTGTTTTTCTTGTGGTGGGTAATGTAAATAGAAACTGAAACCTGCTTAGGCCTATTTTGAACAAACTACTGATTCCCCCTAATACCTATGTTGTTTTTTCTAAGCCACAAAGCATGTTCAAAGACTTAACCATTTCACACATTACAGGATTCGGCATTATGAAAGGTGGCATTTTTTGAGCTAGGTTACACGTGCTTGTAATGTGTAAATAAACAGTCTTTTTAACGGAAAACAAAACTTTAATACACAGCAAACACAAACAGAAACTGAATAGTGACAAGCAATTCACACAGTGAAAACACACTACAAAAAACAACCTACACCAAACTCAAAAAAAAAAAACAACACTCAAGAACTGTTGAAATAAGTAGCAGGCCAACATGAATCCACAAATGAGGCGATGAAATAATTTTTCCCCAAGTTAGTTCCAATGTGGCCACATGCAGACAATTTAGTGGATCAGGTAGTAGGCATCGTTTTTACATGGTTTTTAAAGGAAGACAAGAAAAAAAAAAGAAAAACATGATTTAAAAGGCACATTACAATCGTACATGTAGACATTGGGACAATTAAGTAAATGTTTGTCAATAATTACCTGAAAAATCTGGCCACCACATCACCGCGTATGGCCCCCCCACATACTGACCTCCGACCAACCTCGGGGGGGCCATCCTCAGGTAAGGCATCCTCTGGCTGCATTGGGACACCACTCCTTATGGCGATGTTGTGAAATATCCCACACAGGACCACAATTTTCGAAACCATAGCCGGCAAATACATGAGTTCGCCACTAGAGCGGTGGAGGCATCTGAATCGGCCTTTTAAAAGGCCGATACAGCACTCCACCACCTGCCTGGTGGCTGTAACTGCGGAATTATACTCACTTTGTGGCCCTGGTGTGGGAGCCAAATAAGGAGTGAGCAGCCAGGGCGTGCAAGGGTAGCTACTGTCTCCTGTGAAAAAACAAATACAACAATCAGGATCACTGTGTATCAAGCTTTGCATTGGTTTCAACTAAAGGTCTCCACTTACCCAGAAGCCATGCATCACCAGCTTGTAGATTGTCTAATTTATGCCAAATCCCTGATTGCCGGATGACGAATGAATCATGTGCACTCCCGGGTAATTTGGCATTCAGGGACAGGATCTGGAGGGAGGCATCACATACCACCATTACATTCAGTGAGTGATAGTGCTTGCGGTTCCTAAAAATTGCCTCCAGCCGTGCTGGAGGCTGAAGTGGTATGTGAGTACCATCCACAACCCCTATGATGTGTGGGAAGCCAGCTATTTGGTAAAAATTGGCCTTCGCCACACTAAGGGAACCCATATCCAATGGCATGTTAATAAAATGATGGAGGTGCTTGAAAAGGGCCTCCATCACTGCCCTCAGGATCCTTGAAAAGGAGGATTGGGAGATTTCGGCCACTATTCCCACCGTGGTTTGAAAGGATCCTGAGGCACAGAAATGTAACACCGCCATTAATTGCGTAAGTGGTGGTATTGCTGTAGGACTGTCAATTTGCTGCTCCAGATCACTCTCTATTAATGAGAGAGTGTCTATGATGTTTTGTGGAGGAAGACGGTATCGTCTTAAAACATCATCTGGCATTCCAAAAAGGGTGACAAGTGTTCTATATATCTGGGACCTTGCATGCCTATGATGCCTACGCCTGGGACGAGGTTGAGGTTGGTCGGGTTCCAGAAGCATGGCCAAAATAATACGACCAACATCAACCTGAAATGGTAAGCCAGGTAGTTAATGTTTGATGAAAATGTGAAAACAAAAATATACTTATCTTTGCCACAAAATCCAAAGATGCTTACATGCCGGGGTATTGTCATGAGTGCAACAACCTACATTTCAAAATTAGAAATTCATGTTAGAATTTTTGGGGGACAGATTGGAATCTATAAAATTTTGCAAATGCGTTAAAAGATAGGGGGAACACACA
Organism: Taudactylus pleione; assembly: GCA_031769625.1. Lineage (NCBI taxonomy): Eukaryota > Metazoa > Chordata > Amphibia > Anura > Myobatrachidae > Taudactylus > Taudactylus pleione. Next base: position 764,937 of record JAUIMM010000976.1, read on the forward strand.
TTATTTTGAAAATGCACCCTACATTGAGTGGACAAACAAGAATGGCCAAATTTATACTCAAAAACACATTAGTGCGCTAAATAGTTTGCATTTTTACATGGGGAATAAGGAAACATTAGTGCGCTAAATAGTTCGCATTTTTACATGGGGAATAAGGAAACATTAGTGCTTTAAATAGTTCGCATTTTTACATGAGGAATAAGGAAACATTAGTGCGCTAAATAGTTCGCATTTTTACATGGGGAATAAGGAAACATTAGTGCACTAAATAGTTCGCATTTTTACATGGGGAATAAGGAAACAGTGCGCTAAATAGTTCGCATTTTTACATGGGGAATAAGGAAACATTAGTGCGCTAAATAGTTTGCATTTTTAAGGGATAAACAAAGGAAATATATTTGGCTAAACATTACGCTATATTTAGTGTTAATACATGATTGTTAAACTTAGAAATAAAATAGTAATGTACAAAATATATGCGAAGACCAACACATCAAATTTGGAAAATCAGGAAAAAAGATATACTTACAGAAATTCGACTAATAAGTCACAGTCCAAAAACTTCAATGGGGCCTAGCCAAAATAACTGTAAAAAAGTTAAAAAATTATAAAAAAATAAGAACATTTGGTTTGTAGATCCCTTATTTTTTAAAGGAGTTGTAAAAAAGACTTACTCAAAAAATAATCGACAAAGAAAATAACCGCAATAAAAAAAAGCGAACGGAAAATAAGGAAAAAAAAACAAGAACCAACTCCTACTCCAAAAACCCGCCTCAATCCACTAATCCCGCCAACAATCCACTACTACACACGAAACCTCCAACAATCATCACCCGCCACCTCGACTCGAGTCGCCAAAAGCCATAAATAATCTTTATTTTCCCGCTCAAATTAAGGACGGATCATAGGAGCGCACAATCAATGATGCGGACGAATAATACGGACGCATGTATAAATACATCACGGAAAATCCAAAACGGTCTGCTGTAGTTCAAGTTGGTGTGCTCAAAATGGCTACAGAGCAGCAAAACAATTGCCAAGAGGCGCCCGGTAAGTATTTGACTGTTTTGGCTTAAATGATTATTTAGAACCCGAATTTAGAGAAAATGGAGCATCTAAATTTAAACAATGTTTTTGAAAAAAGGTGTTGAGGATGCCATGGAAGAGGCTGCTGGGCCGAGTAGGCCAACAAAAGAATCCCAAAAAAAAGGCAGCCACAATTCACAAGAAAGGAGATGGAGGTTTTGGTACAAATGTGTGTGGACATCCTGCCACAGGCAGATCGAAATATGGGTGCAAGCCAGAAGTGGAAAATGTGGGCGGAGATAGTCAGTGCTGTCAATAGGGTGGGTGAGTTTGAACATCTACCCCGGGATGTCAAACGCCGGTACGTAAAAACTACATTTTTTTAAAAAGTGGTTACAGGGCCAAATACTGCAGGAATAATGCCAACTTTTTCACCCACAGATGGACCGATTATAAATATCGGCTGAAACAAAAACTGGCAGAGAGGGCTAGGCATGCAAGGGGGACAGGTGGGGGTCCCACCCCTGTGTCATTGGAGCTGAATGACTTGGAAGAGCTGGCACAGGGGTGTGTGCAGTATGAGGAGGTGTTTGGCGTGTCCAACATGGATACGGACATGCCAGACTTTGCGGCTCCTCATGTTGTCCCAGATAAATGTTGTTATGTTACCAACTCTGAAATGTGTTTGTGACAATATGTAGATTCTAATGTTACTCTTTTCTCATTTTTCTCACAGAGACACAGGCGGATGAGTCTGCTCCAGGGGGGAGCCTTGGCTGCAGAATTTCTACTGGCTCTGCAGGGGAGGAAGCAGTAGATCCGGCTGGGGACCCTGCAGAAGCCAGTCCAGGGCAATCCCCCTCGCAGGCAGTGGCCCTCCTCATGGATCTCAATTTTAAATCGGATCACCACACGGAGATTCTGCTGAGGATGGACGCCAGTCTGCTACGGGTGGCGGAGGCCATGGAGCAAAATGCTGCGGCCAACGTGACCATTGGTCAGGCCCTGGCGGAAAATACCAGGGCCAACATCCGAATTGCCAATGCCCTGGAGCAGCTCGTTCACCAGCACATGGTGGAGCCGCCCTCCCTTCCTGCCGGAACATCAGGATCCTCCACCTCTGGCACAACAGCCATCCCTCCAAATGTGCCTAGCCCTCTGCCTACTCCAGAGGCCCCAACACCTGCCTCTGGAGAGGCCAGACAAAGGACATCCCGGACCCGGTCAGGCTCCCACCCTACCCCAGCCAAACGGGGCAAAAAGCGATAACAGCACTGGCTAATTTTCCCACAATCCTTCTGTGCTTGCCCCATATTCCTTAAGGGCCAAAACTTCCCTGTCCTTTCTTGTGAATTGTTTTTAATGTGTGTTATTTTATTTATGCAAAATGCCACTAATTTTGTGTTTTCAATTTTTGGCACAATTATTGACGTAAGCCAGAACTGCAAACTGGCAAATGCACATGAAAATATAAAAATGTGTGTAAAAAATAAAAACAATTCAAAATCTGCTCCATTGTAATGTGACATTATTCTCAAAATGGTTTTTAGGTAATCCTGGCCCCCCCCCAAAAAAGAAAAAAAAAACAGATTACAAAGGGTTAAAAACCATTTAGGAGTTTAAAGGAACACTTTGCCCAAACAAAATGGATAAGAAATTTCCGGGACCATTAAAAATGTTTCTAAAACACAAACATGATGACAATATTGTTGCAATAACACAAAACCAAAAAAAACAAAACAAATAAAAATAAAAATAGAAAAATTGGTACGCTAATTGATTGTCTAAGCCAGAAATTAGCAGCTTAGTACTTCACCTGCGTACGGTTTTGTGCTACTAAAAAAAAACTAGTTGCTAGACACATTACAAGCTTGTTTTCAATTCTAAGTTGATTGCTTTTCTGGCCTGAAATGATAAATCGAAGAAACATCGAAGAGACACGGGAAGGAGGACGAGACCATCGACATTGTGGTAGAGTATACCAGACCACAAACTGTGCGAGCAGTTTGAACGGAAAGTGGATCAGACATTGACGTATGACTTGTTCCGATCACATTTGCCGTTCGCATGAGATAATTTAGGGACGCCCACAAAATGCCTCGCCACGCCTGCGTTTTCCCATCTCCACCCCCGTCACCGCCCAAAAACGGCCTGTTCTGTCAATCACATTTGACATGTCACTTCCTGTTCGCTATTCGACGAACGACTTAGAAAAGCTCGCAATCAGCCATACGCACATGCGCAGTGTAACACCGGCGCATGCGTGGTTTCACAACATTGGAACGCTACGAGCGTACTGCCGCTTATGAGCGGCTCTGAATGAGGGCCTTAATAAGTTTCTTGAGGCACGTCATCTGGGTTTCGCAGGAGATAAATAGACTATTTGAAACATCAATTGTGCACCACCGATTAGAGTAATAGCTGGCCAGCATTTAATAAACTTAATTGATATTGTGACTGTTTTAGTTATTTAAAATAAGTAGTAGGATAATACTGTATTGTCTATAAACTTTTGTTTTGCTAACCTTGATTCATGTTTTAGGAACGGCAATCGGGTGACTCGTTAGACAGCAGCATTACCTGTACTTACCTGCAAATATATTTCTGTATTTCATGTTACAAAGTATTGAGATTTGTTTCATTGCCTATACTGTTAGCTTAACAATTGTGAGGGCAAATTAAGTACCACAAACTTGTTGACACTTTTAGGTCAATTTATTGTGTGAGGACTTGATTTTACTAATCTCTATTGGGAAAAGTTTGTGAGGGCTACCTACTCCATCAGTGGTAAGAAACCCACACCTTACTATACAATCCAACCCCAGTTAGCTGGGTATTACACATACACAGTACAAAGATTAAAGGAGAGAGAGGACAGCCCTGACGGGTGCCGTTAGTGATTGTAATCTTATCAGATAGTGTCCCAATTACTCTTACCCTTGCTGAAGGGGCTCAATAAAGAGATAGGATCTTTTGTAAGACTACCTCTCCTAGGCCTAGATGTTTCAAGACTCCTGTCATGAAAGCCCAATTCACATGGTCGAAAGCTTTTTCGGCATCTGTGGAAAGGAGCATCATGGGAATATTTTTATGTTGTGCGTATGTTATTAAATCGAACACCTTGATAGTATTGTCCTTCGCCTCTCTACCAGGGATGAATCCCACTTGGTCAGAGTGGATAATTTTCAGGAGCAAGGGTCCGTGGCGGTTTGCCATTAGTTTATCGTACAACTTAACATCAACGTTTAAGAGTGAAATGAGTCTGTAACTCGCTGGTAGACAGGGGTCTTTTCCCTCCTTTGGTATGACAGTAATATGGGCTCTGAGAGATTGATCAGAGAAGGACGACTGTAATGAGATTGCATTACACGCTCTTAAAAGGAGAGGGATTAATTTATCCTGAAAGGCTTTGTAGTATGTTAAAGGAAAGCCATTAGGGCCAGAGCTTTTACCCATCGGGGAAGCCTTAATGACTTCTCTCAGTTCCACTTCTGTAAAAGGTTCATTTAAGGTTTGATATATACTAAACAAATTGGATTAACGCGCTCTACAGACCCCTTTATGTGAGGCCTCTAGCCTGCACTGATGTAGAGATATCGTAGGTATAAATGTAAGTCTGATAAAGAGGAAATGTTCTGAAATGTTCAATAATTCTTTACTAGAAGAAAATCAAAATGGTTGGACAAAACACAGAACATGAAAATAGTCAAAAACATTAATAATGAATACACATGTAACGATGGGAGCAGGCTCTACACATCAGAATATATGACTTACCAAAAGAAAACAAATTGCAGCAATATGGTAAATGACCAGCCGTCGGGTGGATATGAAAGTCAAAAGACAAATGAAAATGATAACAGGTAACACTATAACAAGTCTTCTTCTGTATATGTAACCTTGATGTGTCTTAAATTGTGCCAAGGCACCAGGGGTTAGTGCAGTCTATAGGCAATTCACAAATGTCAGTCAAAGCTCTCTAAAGGTGACGGGAGGTGGTTATGGTGTCGTTGTTAGCGGCGTCCCGTTCCCGGGGATGGATTCTTCCCGGGGTAGGAGTACGGGACTCCGGAGGGTGTAAGGCTGGTCTGTCCCCTGGTTAATGATTTGGTTCGGTTTATGATTTCACATGTTCATGTACAAATCGAACGGCAAATCCCACTTCAAACCGAATGGCAAATCCCTGACTGCATAGAGCTGCTTCATGCTCTCACTTTCATCATGAGCAGTACCTTCTCACACAGATACATGCAGACATCAGTGACATCCCGGCATGTATCTCACTGTAACAAGCAAATAAAGTTACATTTAGAAAACAAATTACGTGGGGTAACCCCCAAAACACAACCAGCCCCAGACTTTTCATAGCCAGTCCTGGTTGTCTAAGTACAGGGAAAAAAATATGTAGGGTTCCGCTGTAAGATCCAGAACCAGCACCGGACCCTTTCTAGTGGGGGACTGATGCCCCAGCCGCAGCATTGGCCCTGAGTGCTGGTCAGCCCAGGCCATGGATCCCTGGGGAGTTGGGGACCCCTCCAATAAAGGGGCCCCATCTCCAGGGCACCCCTAGCCTAGGCTGATAGCCCGGGGCGATCCCCGCCACCCCTGCGCGGTGGGTGGCGGGTTGATAGTGTAAGTGTAGTGTATTTGAAAAAGTATAAAATATTGTCTTTTGCTATGGAACTGCAGGTCCCAGCTAGCCTCCCCCGCATGCTGGTACTTGGAGAACCACAAGTACCAGCATGCGGGGCATTAGGGCCCACCGGTACCTGTAGTTCCACTGCAAAAGCAATATTAAAGAAGGAAACACATGCCGTACACAGTATAAAAATGTGTGTGTGTGCGTGGGTGAGGCACTACAGGGGGCTTATTACAGGGGGCTTACTACTGGGGGCATTACAGGGGGCTTACTACTGGGAGCTTATTACAGAGGGCTTATTACTGGGGACATTACAGGGGGCTTACTACTGGGAGCTTATTACAGGGGGCTTATTTCTGGGGGCATTACAAGGGGCTTATTACTGGGGGCTTACTACTGGGGCATTACAGGGGGCTTACTACTGGGGGCATTACAGGGGACTTACTACTGGGAGCTTATTACAGGGGGCTTATTACTGGGGGCTTATTACAGGGGGCTTATTACAGGGGGCTTACTACTGGGGGCATTACAGGGGGCTTACTACTGGGAGCTTATTACAGGGGGCTTATTTCTGGGGGCATTACAAGGGGCTTATTACTAGGGGCTTACTACTGGGGCATTACAGGGGGCTTACTACTGGGGGCATTACAGGGGACTTACTACTGGGAGCTTATTACTGGGGGCATTACAGGGGGCTTATTACAGGGGGCTTACTACTGGGGGCATTACAGGGGGCTTACTACTGGGAGCTTATTACAGGGGGCTTACTACTGGGGGCACTACAGGGGGCATTACAGGGGCCTTACTACTGGGGGCATCATATAGGGGCATTACAGGGGCCTTACTACTGGGGGCATCATATGGGGGCACTACAGTGGCATTACCAATGGGGGCATCATATGGGGGCACTACAAGGGCCTTACTATTGGGGGCACTACAGCGGCCTTACTACTGGGGGCACTGCATAGGGGGACCACTACTGGAGGTACTGCATAGGGGGACCATTACTGGGGGGCACTACATAAGTGGGCACTGCATAGCAGGGACCTCTACTGAGGGCATTGTATAAAAAGAACTGCATAGGGGGCGGCGGAAGCTGGGGCTGGTATAGGTGCTGGGGGGGTCGTAAATTTAAATTTGGGGGGGTGGGGCACCAACATTATTCTTGCCTTGGGCACCTGGGATGAAGTTACGCCACTGATGCATACATCTCACTGATGTTTGCATGTATCTGTGTCAATCTGACTTGCTCATGCTCAAATCGAAAGCATGAAGCTGGTCCATTTTTTGGGGTATTTGAAGTTCGATTTGAGGTCTGATTTTGAGGTCGATTTCAAATCATCGAATGATAGTAAATAAGGGTTTTGTGTGTTGGTCTAAGTAAAAGTACCGATGTTTTACCGATGTTCGATTTGAGTAAAATTCAGTTTTACATTCGATTTTACATTTGATTTGGCCTTTAGTAAATACCCAACTGCAAAATTGAATGCAAATCACTCAAAATACAAAACTGAATGTTAGTAAATTTACCCCATAGACTCCTTCAGAGCACCTTTATAAATTATTGAAGAGGTGCAAAGACACTAATCCCCAGTGTAATCTAAGGTTATCTCTGATAGGGAATGGCAGCAAGGACAGACTCACTACTCCATGGCCGTTTTAAAGCTGTCAGCTGAATCCAGTGATGTTGTCCCCTGTCGTCCTGACAAGGCAAAGTAAAGGGACAATGGACCTTAAAGACTGCAGGGGGAAGCTTGTGGCAACCAGGTTGAAGAGCGCTGTTCCCGCAACTCCAGGATCCACATTCACCTGATAACCAGCTCAGCGGGATGTCTCCACGGGCTCAGCGGCGGTGGGTGCCGCTGCAGGTGTCCCGCGAGCACTCAGAAGCTTCGGTGGCAAGAGGAGACAGGTAAGTAACAAGAGGTCAGGGACTCGCCGTCCAGTCACCAAACAGAGATCCTCACCAGACAGGTGCCCGCATTTGAGGTTCCGGCTCTCCTGCGTGGACTAGGCCCCAGCTTGCAAATGCCAGAAAACAGCCTCCAGGTTCCACCGTCATGATCCCCGAAAGCACCGGGGGATGGAGGGAGCTGAGACAGGTGCATTGTGGAGCGCTAGAGACCTCCAAAGCCGCTGAGAGCCTATATTTTCTCAACACCAGACCAGAGCTGAAACAAAGCACGACTCACTTTTTATAAATGAAATGTGGACATTATTAATACGCAATCTCCACTAGTTGTTGGCATGTAGGGTTACCGGAGATACCTCGTGTTACCACTACATGCCAACAACAGCATCTACAGAGCTGACGATCAACTCCACAGGAGCAAGGTTACCTAAGGGCCTGATATAGCGGCCAAATTCCAGACTTATTTTGAGACCATGGGCCAAATGTAATAGGGTGTAATATGGTGTAATAGGGTGTAATCGGGGTCTGTTCACTAAAACTCGCATTTTTCAGAGTTACTAAAACTCTCCATTCTCAAACTCGCATCCAGATGTTCTCACATTGAAAACAATCACCTCGCCCAATGTAATAGTAATAGGGTCTGTTTCAGACTCGCAAAAAAAAGATTACCAAAAGTCCCCAAATAATAGACCTGCTTCAGGCTAGCGAGTACATCCTGAGCAGGTCAGAGTAACACAGAAACATGCACATATCCATGAGATATGTACATGTTACTGTGTGTACCTATATCCATGAGATATGTACATGTTACTGTGTGTACCTATATCCATGAGATATGTACATGTTACTGTGTGTACTTATATCCATGAGATATGTACATGTTTCTGTGTGTACCTATATCCATGAGATATGTACATGTTACTGTGTGTACTTATATCCATGAGATATGTACATGTTACTGTGTGTACTTATATCCACGAGATATGTACATGTTTCTGTGTGTACTTATATCCATGAGATATGTACATGTTACTGTGTGTACTTATATCCATGAGATATGTACATGTTTCTGTGTGTACCTATATCCATGAGATATGTACATGTTACTGTGTGTACCTATATCCATGAGATATGTACATGTTTCTGTGTGTACCTATATCCATGAGATATGTACATGTTACTGTGTGTACTTATATCCATGAGATATGTACATGTTACTGTGTGTACTTATATCCACGAGATATGTACATGTTTCTGTGTGTACTTATATCCATGAGATATGTACATGTTACTGTGTGTATTATATCCATGAGATATGTACATGTTTCTGTGTGTACTTATGTAAAATGTTTTTAAATAAAAAAAAAAATGACGTGCACCCCCTCCCCAAAAGCATAACCAGCCCCAGGCTTTATAAAGCCTGTTCTGGTTCTAAAAATACAGGGGCCAAAATGTGTAGAGGGCCCCTGTATATTAAGAACCAGCACAGGGCTTTGTTGAGCTGGTCCTGGTTCTGGAAAATCAGGGGACAAAACGAGTAGGGGTCCCCTGAAAATTCCAGAAGCAGCACCGAACTCTTTCTAGCGGGGGGATAATGCCACAGCCAGGGAAAAGCTTTCACCGGTTTCCCCGGCCAAAGCATTACCCCTGACCGCTAGTCAGTCCAGGCCGGGGATCCCTGGGGAGTTGAGGACCCCCCCAATAAAGGGGTCCCCCTCTCCAGGGCACCCCAGGCCTAGACTGATAGCTCGGGGCTATCCCCAGCACCCTTTAGTTGTAGAACCACAAGTAACAGCAAGCCTCCCCTGCATGCTGGTATTTGGAGAACCACAAATACCAGCATGCGGGGCATTACGGGCCCGCTGGCACTTGTAGTTCCACAACTAAAGAAATACGTAAATAAACAAACATACACCGTGAAAGTAAAATTTTATTAAAACATACATGCACACTCACACTCACATATACTCACCTAGTATCCGAAGTAATCCATAGGGGTGTACCTGAAAATAAGATCAATTGCAATAACCAAACGATTGTTAGTAATGGTTATTAGCATCTCCAGACATTCTGGAAGGTTACTTAGCAACAGGTGACGCTAATAGATAATTGGTTATAATATATCATCTGGCTCACTTCCTTATCATGTGATGGTCACGTGATCGGGTGAAGCCAGAGGATGTATGACAACAAATCCAGCATAGACCAATCAACGTCGGAGCGTTGCTAAGCAACGTTGGATACACAATGTGGATGAGATAGTAAACCACCTGATCCGCTCGCGGACTACGTGGTAGTCACGTGATCGGATGAAATCAGGAAGTGTATAGGAACAAGGTACACTCCATCTAAATGGTTTATTGTTGTACAAATGAATATTTGGTTCTATATATACTTAGGATTGCCGTCATTAATATATGTTTAAACTCTTATTATATCTTTTTTAATAACGGACGTGTGTGCAATTAATTGTGCTAATTGATACGCAGCTGTTTGCCCTAATCCATAATGAATAGGTTATTTAAGGAGCTTGAGTAACACATTGGAGATATGCTTCTGAAGAAGCTGGACATACATTCACCAGCGAAACGCGTTAAGCTTCACCTCCATCGCTCATCGTTTTGGGGACAACACCATTCATTTATTGTGGACATTCTGACACCATGGTTACTGGGACATCGACTACTATTACCCAAGGGAAGCAGCTATAAGTGGGTCCTATCCAGGCTACACTCTGTGCTTATTCCAACAGGATTTGGACACAGGATAAACCATCTGGACTGAGAAATCAGGACAAACCACTTGGTAAATATTCGCTGGACCCTGTATATGGAATATCATTAGTCCTATCACCAGTGTCTTACTAATTGGACCAAACAGTCCCCTAATAGCGATTTCATTGGACATTGGATTTTATGCTCCTAAGATATAGGGACATTTTATGCTTCATTTATTAGTATGTTTAATGTTTAATAGTACTGGGATTAAATAAATGTGATTTAAAATTGCACACATATCCGTGTTCTAATTATATACAACAACTTAATATAGCGCCGGTATACACCTATTACATATTTTATATTTTGTTGGGGCTGACAACCCCTACTGGCTGCTTTAAATAACAGCGCATTGGATAATTTGGTATATTTCTATTTATAGTTTTGTCAATCCATTACTGCAGTTATGAGTTGTTGTTTTTCTAATTATAATGATAGAGTAAATAGAAGGTAATCCTATTTTATTCAGTGTGAGGAACAGAGAAATGATGTTTCTAAAGAATCTAATGCTGATATGTCTAGATGTTTTTATAAATTGGAGGATTTAATGAAAACAGAATCAAGAATTTGGCTGGACAGTATGAATTTACAAAAATATATCGACAAAAAGATGGTCCCACGGGGCCTGCGAGTATTTAAATCATCCATATTCCAAGGTAATACCGATTTCCAACGAGAATGGGACGATTTATTGGATAACTGTTCATTAGCACTGATGAAAGTAATTATAAAATTTAGAACCAATAAAATCCAACAGATTGAAAAAGAAATAGAACTAGTGAAAACATCGTTAGATAAATATATCGGAATACAAAGATAAAGATCAGAGGGTAAATGAGAGAATAATAAGCTTTGAGAAAAATATTATAGAAATGAAACAAAAGAAATTTGTAAGAGCTTTAAATGACTATGAAAATGATGAGATAAGAGATTTTAGGAATAGGAATAAACATGATAATAAGAAAACCTATAGACGTAATACTTCTAGGAGTTTTGTTAGAGACCATCAATATAAAAGTAGATCTAGGAAATAATGAAAATGAAAATAAGGTCTCACCAGATTACGTGACCGATGTTGTAGTCACATGGTATACAGATCTATCAGATGGTATTTTTCAACCAATCAGAAGTTAATTAGAGCGTGTTCAGTATGTTGCTAGGTTACCTCCCTCGGCTTTAATAAATCAACTCAAGAGGTGTGGACTTATATTCATTAGTTCCGGGTTCCACCCGATCATGTGACTGGTTTCTCAGTCACATGATAGAGAGATTGATCGGATAGTATATTTAAACCAATCATTCATTAATTATTTACTACTTGTGATGAATTATTTATTACTTGTGATTTTTAGATTTTTTTCAAAGTATATAGGTAAAATAAGATAGCCTTTAAAGTTTTTTAGTTACATTATGGATAATAAGCTCTAAGAAATGGATGCATGTACAGTATATGTTTATTGTTCTTAATTGATACTCAGATGCTTATGATTTCTATAATGAAAGCGGTATATAAGGACCATCAACACTACATTAATGATATGCTTCTGATGAAGCTGGACGTTACTAGCCAGTGAAACGCGTTAAACCATCCTTTTACCGCTACATTCTTTGGGGTGATCCTTTACTACTTCATCTTCCATCGGATATCATTGGACACATTCTTGCTGCCTGGGAACCTTTACCGAATTTTACAAGACACAGCTGCATGTGGATACATATCCAGTCTATTTACCTGAGATCTTTGCTTATAGGACTGAGAAAATATCTTCACCCACTTGGTAAATATTTGCTGTGCCTTACCTATCGGAACAATTACTTGGCCCACACAGCTAGTGCCCATCCTATAACTACGGACCTTGATCCCCTTAGTAGCGGAGTTATTGTTATTAATTTATGCTACCAATTTATACCATCAGGCACCATTTTATTTGTGCTTTCAATATTGTCTGTTATTATTGCCATTGATTAATGGAAAATATATGTATTAAAAGTGTCATAAGTGTTTTTTACATCTGTTTCTGAGCTTGAATCCATTTCAATGAATAATTATTTTCTATAAACAGCAACATCACATAGCACTGGTATCTTACTATTTATCATTAGTCCAGTTCTTGGTGGACTGGAACGGATATGGTCAAGAGGAGCACTGTTGGGTCAAGGCCTCAGATATTCATGCACCTCGACTTCTTCAGAGATCCCTTCAGAAGTTTCCTGGCAAGCAGTTTATGGGGTGTTCGGTGCCCACCCCTAGAGTAGGGGTAATGTCACAGTGCGCCGTACTCTGGCACTCACTTATCGGGTCCGGCGGCTCTGGTCTGCAGAGGGGCAGCAGGTGGCGCATCACCGGCATTTCCCGCTGCCTACTGCCTCTCTCTCACATGACGATTGCAGGCGGCTGCGGCTCCCTACGGGCACGCATACCGACCTGCTGAAGATTTAAAGGACCATACACATTCCCTTAGCAAACATCACAGGAAGTAACTGGAATAGCCCTGCCTATTTAAGGAAGACACTGGGAGCACTCCATTGCCAGAGTATAGGCTCAAACAAAACATTTTAGAATAATCCGAAATGTCCACTTTAGTCAGTTATCTCAGACAGACCTCCTGCTATGGTACCGCACCTGGTCCATGCACTCCTCCCTCACTTCTTTGGCACGTGCTGTCGATGTTGTTTGAATTGGTGGTGCAGACACTGATGTAAACTGGGCAATCTCCTCTGGATGTCCTGCATCTTCTGGCCTAGCTGTGACTGGTCCCAGTTGTGTTGTTTTCCTTTGCAGAAAGTTATGCAGCACACAGCACACCATCACAACCCAGTCTATCTTATCCACATGTAGGTTTATGGTGGTGTGGAAAATGCGGAACCGGTTGCTCAGTATTCCAAACGCATTTTCCACAACGCTCCATGCCCAGGATAGACGATAATTGTAGATCCTCTTCTGTCTGGGCAGGCCCCTCGGTGTAAATGGCTTCATCACATGTTCACGTAAAGTAAAAGCCTCGTCTGCAATGAAAACATAATTTAGGCCATGCTGTGTCTCGTCCAGTGAGGGCAAGTTGAGGGTTTTGTTGGCGAGTCTCTGGTAGAAAGCCGTCTGCTTGAATGACCCGCCATCTGAAGCACGGCCATTCTTGCAAATATCCACAAACAAAAATTAGTAGTTGGCATTCACCACTGCCATGAGAATGATGCTGTAGAAGCCTTTATAGTTGTAGTAATATGATCCGGTGTTGGCAGGTGGGTTGATGTGTTTGATGTGTTTTCCATCGATGGCTCCTCCGCAGTTAGGGAAATTCCAACTTTGATCAAACTCTTCAGCGATGCTGGTCCACTCCTCCATGGTGTTTGGAACTAGAAAAATAGTAAAAAATGAGTTAAAACATGACCATTATATTTTTTCTCCATTTCTTTCCTATATAGACTCCCACCCAAGAGCCTGATTTGTCCACAACTCCGGACATCAGTCTGATCGGGGACAGCGAGGTGGATACCTTATCCCCATGCCCAACGACCATTCAACCCCCACCAACATCTTCCGCACCTACCCAAAGAAAGAAAAAAGCAGCAGCAGCAATACACATATTCCTGCAGCAGGCGGCACAAATCCTCCAAAGACAACCAGACCATATTGACGACTTTACATCACATACAGTATAAATAGCGCTATGCACAAAATTTATGGCCAAAAACAGAGTTCCAGAGGCCGGTCCATGAGCTGCTGATTAGGTCTCTTAATTCAAATCTGCAGGTTTCCACATATATAGCAGACCCTCTTATGTACTCACCTGCCCCAACCACCTTTGTGAGGCCCCCCCAGCCCAGGTGGAGGCTACTCCCCCACCCAGTACCCCATCCACAAGCCAGGCTATTAACACTGCTGGAGGCAGAAGATGATTTGCCCCATTGTAATGTTTTTTAATTTTTTTATTATTGTTGCCTGTACTATCACACAATGATATCACTCCCATTAGGTACTGTATGGTGTACGGTGGTGATGATGCTGATTGGACAAGGTCACTAATTACATGGCACAAGTACAGATTGAAGAAAGCCGAGGCCACAATCTGTACTTGTGCCATGTGTGTATTGGCATCTGGTGTCTGACCAACCGTATAGCATACAGCAGCCTAGCTATTGGGACTGATGCAATTTGGTGATAATGCTGTTTTCTACATTTTATATGTATGTATGTATGTATGTATGTATATATATATATATATATATATATATATTAGGGGTGAGCGGGTTCGGTTTTACCCGGATCTTTTTATTGGCTATCGCCGAACATGTGTTTCGGATAGCGAATAGAATCGAGCCAAATTTGCGGTAAAGTGGCGATAAGAACCGAGTAAAACCGAACCCATCACCCCTAAATTATATATATATATATAAAAAGAAAATAATGGTAGCTATTACTTGCAGTGTTGTTGGCACAGTGTTGTTAATGCTGTCTTATTGGCTGACAATACTGTTATTAAAAGAGTTAAAAACAAAATAAATATATACATTTTTTTTCTTTCACAAGAAACCAATGTGTGGTGTGTAGTGTGGTTTCTTTTCTTACCTTGCAATACTGGTACTGCAGCACTTTAACAATAGCCTGGCAGGTCTCCGGGATAATGACGTCCAAGGACTGAGGGGAGATGAGGGTCCCAAACTTCAGGTCTTCCAGTGACCTTCCTGTAGCCAGGTACCTCAGGGTAGCCACCAGTCTCTCTTCAGCAGGGATTGCCCTCCGCCACCTTGTGTCCTGTCTCTGGATGTGGGGGGGTCACCATACTCAGCAACTCCTGGAAGGTGGCGTCATCCATGCGCAGGTAGTTGCGTTATTCGTCCGGGTTGTTCTCCTTGATCTCCATCAGCAGAGACATGTGAGAGCGAGTATCCCTTTGCAGCAGCCACTCCTTGGTCCAGCATGCTCTCATCCTCCTTCGCTGGGCCCTCTCCTTCATCACCTTGACCCCAGCATAGGTGACCAGCACTCTATACTGATAGGGATCCATCAGCACTGAATTCAGGAACAGGATAGAATCAGGTAGCACACACTTGCAGGTAGAACACATTAGTCTGCCCCACTTTTAAACATATTGTTACCTCATCCCTTATTGATCCTTACTTCTTCTGAAGGATATACTTATGTCTATCCCATGCATGTTTAAATTGCTCAACCACCTCTGATGGGAGGCTATTCCACTTGTCCACTACCCTTTCTGTGATGTTATTTTTCCTCAGATTTCCCCTGAACCTACCACCCCCCAGCCTCAGTACATGTCCTCTTGTTCTAATACTTCTCTTTCCTATGAAGAACGTCTCCTTCCTTTACCTTGGTAAAACCCTTTGTATGTTTGAATGTTTCTGTCATGTCCCCCCTTTCCTTTCTCTGCTCCAAACTATACATATAAGATCTTTTAGTCTTTCCTGGTACGATTTGTGGTGTAGACCTTGCACCATTTTAGTTGCCCTTCTCTGTACAATTTCTAATGTATTAATATCCTTCTGGAGATATGGCCTCCAGAACTGAAACTGAATGGAAGGGTGGTTTTAGCAAAACCAATCCAGATCCAAAACACGAAGAAAGATCCAGATCCAAAACCAATACACAAAAAGTGGCCGGTGCACACCACTACTTTTTAGACTAAATCATGCCCCCAGAGCTCCCGGGGAGAGTTCAAGGGAAATTGTACACGATGTCGGATTGTGAGCACATCTCCCAGTGTGTAGGCACCTTTACACCTTACGTGGTCACTGGTTTGTAACACCTTCTCCCCAAAATGATAATATAACAGTGTTAGTTAGAACACAACACAAGGAAGGAAGTTGCTGGGCATACACCAGCCATATAAAGCACCAAAATAGCCACTCCCAAAAGCTCACACATGGTCAGTAACCAAACAACCAAATAAACCCTCCAAACTACTCTACCTAGCAACAGTTGACCAAATTCTAACCAATTACAAAAAACGAAGGACTCTTATATAGCCTTAAGCCTATGCAGCTCTCGTCTCCTCTAAGGCGTCCATAACTTTATTGCAATTAAAGACAATATAACAACTTACAACTAACTTAAAATAAAGACACGGACACAGACTGCTTTGATTAAATGGTCATAACCTGCTTTTATTGAAGGTATGACCTTGAGCTTTTGATTTACTTTGGGGAGGCAAAGAAGGATGCTACAAACAGCTCCAGCCATATGTTAATTAACCAATATTAGGGAGCGACTGATACGCCCCCCCTGTGGCCATTGTAAGCTGAGCTTTGAAGACTCACAACCCCAGAGGTCTGAAGTACTGGAGTGGCCTCTGAGTACGGAGAGCTGGAGGGGTCACAAACCGTGGGGTGAGTAACGTGGTATTGCAGGGTAGATGAGGGTATCCAGGAATAGCAACGGAGCACTGCTTGGACTGCAATTATCACACTGAGCTAAGGAGCACAGAGAGCTCTCTCACAGCTTGTGCTGTGTACACGTTGCACTGACAACTAGAGGTTGTGCTGAACACCCTTAAGTACCATGGGAAGGTGCATGATAGGCTGCTGAGAGTAGACACAAGATGCTCCAACCCGATTGTCCCATTCAGGTCACATGCCCAAACCCAAGATGGTGGCGCCCAGTGGGGCAGCGCTGCCAGTCTCACCTGTCACCTCATGGCCTGTACCCTTCGAACATCCACACGTACCTTGTGCCAACCTCCAGACACTAGCACCCCCACCAGTAAGACCACGCCAAAGCACCCACACAGGCAGAGACTGTGACCCACCAGGTACAACAACTCTGGGCGTGACCGTATCCCCTCCTTTACGAGTGGTCTCCGGACACTTCCCAGGCTTCTCTGGGTTAGAGGCATGGAACTTGCGAATGAGGCTAGGAGCATGAACATCTGCTTTAATCCAGCATTGCTCTTCTGGGCTGTAACCCTTCCAGTCCAGCAGGTACTGTAAATGTCCATATCGAAAGTGGGAGTCCAGGACTTGTTTTACTTTGAATTCTATCCCTTTCTCAGAGAGAACTTTATGTGGTGAGGGTAGGACTTTGAGGAACTTATTGAGAACAAGAGGTTTTAGTAGGGAAATGTGGATGGATGGATCTCATTGTCCTCGAATTTCTGTGAGAGAACAGCTCCCACAGCCTCAGAAGAAGCATCCACCTCTAAGAAGAAAGGCCTGTTGGTGTCTGGTTGTCTCAGAACTGGAGCCTATATAAAGACCTGCTTCAACATTTGAAATACCATCTCTGCCTCAGGAGGCCACTGGGAGGGGGTGGCCCCTATATGGGTTAAAGCGGTGATGGGAGCCACAAGAGATGAAAATCCTTTAATAAACTTCCTGTAATAGTTAAAAAACCCGAGAAGTCTTTGTACTGCCTTCAGAGAAGTGGGACGAGACCAGTCCAGAATCGCTTGAACCTTTTTAGGATCCACCTCCAATCCAGAGCCAGGGATAAAGTACCCTAAGAATGGAATAGAAGGAACTTCAAGTTTGCAGTACAGATTATTTTTTCTCAGGCGAGTCAGGACTTCTTTAACATGACGTTGATGTTCTTTGAGGTGAGAAGAAAAAATTAAGATATAGGGCCTAATTCAGACGCGCTCGCAAGCGGGTCAATGTTGCCCAAGTGCGCATGCACACGACGGAGGCGGCTCCGTTGTGCGCATGCGCGAGACCCGAATAACGACGGCCAAGCCATCATTATGGGTCTCGCACCAAAGGGGGCGTGCTGTCGATGGTGATTGACAGCACGCCCCCTTTGGTGGGCGTGGCTGCCCAGACGGAGGCGTTCCCATGGGAACGCCTACCATCTGGGGCCGGCCCCACTGACATCACTAGTGATGTCAGTGGGAGTGGTTTTGGCTCTGATAGAGCCAAAAGCACTCCTGGGCTTGCGGCAGCGAGACCCTACCACAGGGTCTCGTCGCAAGCCCGATGGTTGCGATGGGCTTGACCATCGCGACCATCATTTTGGCCGCTCGCTATAGCTGTGGGTGGTCACCCACAGCTATGCGAGTGGCCAGGAGGCCGCTCCAAAAAGGAGCAGGGACGGCCCTGATTCAGAGCGAGCACTCTGTCAGAGCGTCCGGCTCTGAATCAGGGCCACTGTCCAGATACACAACTACTTAAACATAAAGTAAGTCTCTGAATATCTCATTTACAAAATTCTGGAAAACTGCAGGGGCATTACAGAGTCCAAATGGCATCACTAAATATTCGAAGTGCCCATCTTGAGTATTGAAGGCGGTCTTCCATTCATCGCCAGAGTCGATTCTGATGAGATTATAAGTCCCTCGTAAGTCCAGTTTTGAAAAGACTGTGGCTCCTTTGACACGATTGTAATGAGAGGCAATGGGTATTGATTTTTATAATGATATTGTTTAGACCCGATAATACAGGGTCAGAGACCCCTATCCTTCTTGGACACAAAAAATAACCTGGCTTCGGCAGGAGAAGTGGATTGTCTGATGAAGCCCTTTTTCATGTTCTCCCAGATATATTCTGACATTGCCTTGGCAAAGATAAGGGGTATGTACGACCTCGGGGAGGAGACTTATCTGGCATCAGATCAATTGGACAGTCCCAGTCTCAATGGGGAGGTAAGATATTAGCCTTACTTTCAGAAAACAGATCAGAGAAAGACCTGTACGAATTGGGAATTTGTAGATTTCCTGATGTCTGAATTTCTCTTACAGGTTTGAGGTGTGGAAGACAAGACTTTCAACAAGCATCGCCCCAGGAATGGACTTGCATGGAATTCCAATCGATTTTGGGATTGTGTTTACATAGCCAGGGGTATCCTAGAATCACTTCATGAGATGCCTTGGGTATAATCTGGAAACTGATGAGCTCAGAGTGAAGTGCTCCTATATAAACCAACATAGGATGTGTCCATTTGGAGACTATGGCCCTCATTCAGAGCCGTACGCTCTGAGCAGAGCGCACGCTCTGAATGAGGGCCGGGCTCCATTTTCATGGAGCGTCCTCCTGGACGCTCGTATAGCTGTGGGTCACCACCCACAGGCTATACGAGCGTGCATTTTGATGGCCGCGATGGTCGTGACCATCGCGACCATCGAAATTGCGAGCCGGAGCCTGCGGTTGAGGTTTTCAACCGCAAGCTCCGGAGTGATTTTGGCTCTATCAGAGCCAAAATCACTCCCACTGACATCACTAGTGATGTCAGTGGGCCGGCTTCTGACGGGAGGCGTTCCCGTGGGAACGCCCCCGTCAGGGAGGCACGCCCACCAAAGGGGGTGTGCTGTCAATCAACATTGACAGCACGCCCCCTTTGATCGGACACAACGAGCGAAGGAAAGTCCTTCGCTCGTCGTGTCTGGCGCATGCGCACGACGGAGCTCCCTCCGTCGTGCGCATGCTCAGTGCAGACCATCGACCCACTTGCGAGCGGACAGCCGCTCGCGAGTGGGTCTGAATCAGGCCCTATGTCATTGACAATAGGGCTGCCATCGACTGCAGAAGGGGGAAGGAGCATCATCTACCAGCAGGTGCCAGGGACTCCCCACCCACTGCCCTGTTACAGATCAGTGCCGTCGTACCCGGCAAGTGTGTGCCGGTGTCCGGCGTGCTGTGATACCAGGAATGCAGCCACAGTCACTCAGCTGGCACCGCGACCCTAGTCACAATCAGTATCGTAGTCTGTAATTGACCCCCACCCACTATTGCTGGTCTGAAAGTCTCCTTATCTTCAATAATTAAATATATTTGTAAAATGTCATAGTATACAGAGGTATAGAGCTTTGATACTGAGATGGACACACAGTACATTGCAGTAATAGATCGAACACCCCTTATGTGCAGTAGAAATGGGTGTGGGCCCCTCCACAAGACACAACCCTAAATATGGACCCTCTTTACCCCATGCTTGCCGACTATCTGGCTGCTCCTTCCAGGAGGGAGCAGCCAGATCGGATTGACTGGGGGGCGTGGCCAGCAAACGGGGGCGAGGCCGACAAAAGTACAAGAGTTTGCGGGCAGAGGGGGGGTGGAGCCATGCGATCGCATCATTTTGGCCCCGCCCCCGCTACACACTGCCGATATTACAGGCAGTGTGAAGCAGGGAGCGGGGCCAAAATGACTCGATTCGACGTGAATCGCGTCACAGGCCCCCTGCTGCCGGGGAGCTTCTTGTAATTGCGGTGGGGGGCAGGAGGGGTCGGCAGCTGCCTGGAGACTTGCCTGACTTCCCGGGAGGTCGGGAGCGGCACCCGATTTTCGGGAGGCTCCCGACCAAATCGGGAGGGTAGGCAAGTATGCTTTACCCCTATATCTCATGGCCTGATTCAGTGATAATTTATTATTCTCCAGTCTCTCTGTCTCTTCTGATTTGATGCACTTATATAAACCTGTAATAATCCTCTGCTGAGATCCAGGGACCCTTCTATACTGGGGCCCAAAGCTGCAGCAGTCACTATAATATCTCTCAGTCTAGTCCAGGCTTGTCCAACCCGCGGGCCGCATGCGGCCCAGGTCGGCTCGTAATGCGGCCCGCATACCACTCAAGTGTCCCGGATTCAGCGGGACATTCACGATATGTCCCGCTGTTCCGGGATTGCTCACTGTAGTCCCAGCGCCCCCAGACCACGCCCCCACGCTCTCCTTCATTCACTGTGCCGCCAGCGTAATCACCAGTGGCGGGCTGGGCCGGGGGGCAGGGTGCCATGTGCCCCCCAGGCCGCAGCGTCATGCGGGCCGCGGGCCGGTGCAGTCTGTGTCACTGTGACACAGACTGCACCGCGTGTGTAGCGCTGACTGGACGGAGTCCGGTCAGTGCTACACAGCACAAACACACAGCCGCCGGAGCCGGCAGCTTTGTGTTTGCTGTAATCAGCAGCCGCTAAGAGTCTGTCAGACTCTCAGCGGCTGCCGCTGCTCCCACTGCGGGAGCCATCTTCCGGCTCCCGCAGTGGGTAATGGGAGAGCCGTCGTCATGACGACGTCTCTCCCATAATGCAAAGCGGCCAGAGGAGCCGGTGGAAGCGTCGGGACCAGGAGCGGGAGTTTCAGGTAAGTGTTTTTTTTTTTTTTTTTTTATTAAGTCTCTCTCTACTAGGGGGGGGGGATTACTATGGGGGCACTACCAAGGGGGGGGATTACTATGGGGGCACTACCAAGGGGGGGGATTACTATGGGGGCACTACCAAGGGGGGGGATTACTGTGGGGGCACTACCAAGGGGGGGTTACTATGGGGGCACTACCAAGGGGGGGGTTACTATGGGGGCACTACCAAGGGGGGGGTTTACTATGGGGGCACTACCAAGGGGGGGGATTACTATGGGGGCACTACCAAGGGGGGGATTACTATGGGGGCACTACCAAGGGGGGGATTACTATGGGGGCACTACCAGGGGGGATTACTATGGGGGCACTACCAGGGGGGATTACTATGGGGGCACTACCAGGGGGGGATTTCTATGGTGGCACTACCAGGGGGGGATTACTACTGGGGGCACTAACAGGGGGGGATTACTACTGGGGGCACTAACAGGGGGGTGGATTACTATGGGGGCACTACAAGGGGGGGGACTACTACTACTGGGGGCACTACAAGGGGGGGACTACTACTACGTTACTGTTACTTTATTTTATGTGCGGCCCAAACCAAGTTTTCATCTTCTAATGTGGCCCAGGGAAGGTGAAAGGTTGGACACCCCAGGTCTAGTCCTTCCTTTAGCAGCATCTGATGAATATATAGAGGTGGGGATAGTTGCTGTCTATGAGAGAAGTACGCGGCTGTATATGGGTGCGGGGAGCTGTAAATGGGTGTGACGCCATCTCCATCTGTCTTTATCTCTACAAAGCGATAATATTTTATGACAACAAGTAAATCAATTAAGATCAAGTAAACATCTCCGACTCCTCATGATGGGATAAAAGGAGTCTGGAGATAGGGAAGAACACAGTTCCGCGCTCTCCTGAGAGACAGGTAGGATGGCACCCGGAACACACTCACTCCACCCTGCAACACTCTCTCCCCACTGCTACACTCTCTCCTCACTGCTACACACTCTCCCCTCACTGCTACACACTCCCCTCACTGCTACACACTCCCCTCACTGCTACACACTCCCCTCACTGCTACACTCTCTCCTCACTCCTACTCTCTCCACCCTGCTACACTAGCTCATCACTGGTACACTCTTCTCACTGCAACACTCCTTCCACCGTGCAACACACTCTCCTCCCTGCAACACTCTCTCCTCCCTGCAACACTCTCCCCTCACTGCTACACTCTCCCCTCACTGCTACACTCTCCCCTCACTGCTACACTCTCCCCTCACTGCTACACTCTCCCCTCACTGCTACACTCTCCCCTCACTGCTACACTCTCTCCTCACTGCTACACTCTCTCCTCACTGCTACACTCTCTCCTCACTGCTACACTCTCTCCACCCTGCTACACTCTCTCCACCCTGCTACACTCTCCTCACTGCCATACACTCTCCTCACTGCCATACTCTCTCCTCACTGCCATACTCTCTCCTCACTGCCATACTCTCTCCTCACTGCCATACTCGGGTAATAGTAGGTGTCGTAATAGTAGCAGTAGAAGGTGTAGTAATAGTAGACGTACAAGGTATAGTAGTAATAGTAGCAGTAGAAGATGTAATAATTGCAGTAGTGCTAGGTGTAGTAGCAGTAGACTGTAGTAATAGTAGAAGTACAAGTTGTAGTAGTAATAGTAGGTGTAGTAATAGCAGTAGAATGTGTAGTAATATTAGAATGTGTAGTAATAGTAGTAGTATTAGGTGTAGTAGCAGTAGGTGTAGTAATTGTAGTAATAGTAGGTGTAGTAATAGCAGTACTGTGTAGTAGCAGTAGGTGTAGTAATAGAAGTACAAGGTATAGTAGGAATAGTAGGTGTAGTAATAGTAGCAGTAGGTGTAGTAATATTAGAATGTGTATTAATAGTAGTAGTACTAGGTGTAGTAATAGTAGAAGTACAAGGTATAGTAGTGATAGTAGCAGTAGAAGGTGTAGTAATAGTAGTACTAGTTGTAATAGTATGTGTATTAATTGTAGTAGTACTAGGTGTAGTAGTAGTAGTAGCAGTAGGTGTAGTAATTGTAGTAGTGCTAAGTGTAGTAGCAGTAGAAGGTATAGTAAGTAGTACTATGAGTAGTTGTAATAGTTGGTATAGTAATAGCAGTACTAGGTATAGTAGTATGAGGTGTAGTAGCAATAGCAGGTGTAGTAATAGTAGCAGGTGTAGAAATTGTAGTAGTGCTAAGTGTAGTAGCTGTAGAAGGTATAGTGATAGTAGTACTAGGTTTAGTAGTAATAGTTGTATGAGGTGTAGTAGCAATAGTAGATGTAGTAATTGTAGTAGTGCTAGGTGTAGCAGCAGTAGCAGGTGTAGCAGTAATAGTAGCAGTAGGTGTAGTAATTGTAGTAGTGCTAAGTGTAGTAGCAGTAGAAGGTATAATAGTACTAGGTTAGGTAGTAGTAGTATGAGGTGTAGTAGCAATAGTAGGTGTAGTAAATGTAGCAGTAGAAGTTGTGGTAGTTGTAGCAGTACTAGGTGTAGTAGCAGTAGGTGTAGTAATAGAAGTACAAGGTGTAGTAGTAATAGTAGGTGTAGTAGTGCTAAGTGTAGCAGTAGAAGGTATAGTAATAGTAGTAGTACTATGAGTAGTTGTAATAGTTGATGTAGTAATAGTAGTACTAGGTTTAGTAGTAATAGTAGTATGAGGTGTAGTAGTATTAGGTGTAGAAATAGTAATACTATGTTTAGTAGTAATAGTAGTACTCTATTATTTATAGTAGGTGTAGTAATATTAGTACTAGGTTTAGTAGTAAGAGTAGGTGTAGTATTAGTAGTACTAATTGTAGTAGTAAAAGAAGAATGTGTAGTAATAGTAGTAGTACTAGTAATGGAATGTGTGGTAATAGTAGTACTAGTTGTAGTAGTAATAGTAAAGGAATGTGTAGTAATAGCAGTACTAATTGTAGTAATATTAGTAGAATGTGTAGTAGTAATGGTAGTAGTACTAGTAATGGACTGTGTAGTAATAGTACTAGTTGCAGTAGTAATAGAATGTGTAGTCATAATAGTAGTACTAGTAATGGACTGTGTAGTAATAGTAGTACTAGTTGTAATAATAGTAAAGGAATGTGTAGTAATAGTAGTACTAGTAATGGAATGTGTAGTAATAGTACTTGTTGTAGTAGTAATAGTAAAGGAATGTGTAATAATAGTAGTACTACTTGTAGTAGTAATAGTAGAATGTGTGGTAATAGTAGTACTAGTAAAGGAATGTGTAGTAATAGTAGTATTAGTTGTAGTAGTAATAGTAGAATGTGTCGTAATAGTACTAGTGCTAATAATGGAATGTGCAGTAACAGTAGTACTAGTCATAGTATTAATAATAGAATGTGTAGTAATAGTAGTAGTACTAGTAATGGAATGTGTAGTAATAGTAGTACTAGTTGTAGTAGTAATAGTAGAATGTGTAGTAATAGTAGTAGTACTAGTAATGGAATGTGTAGTAATAGTAGTAGTGCTAATAATGTAATGTGTAGTAATAGTAGTAGTACTAGTAATGGAATGTGTAGTAATAGTAGTACAAGTTGTAGTAGTAATAGTAGAATGTGTAGTAATAGTAGTAGTGCTAATAATGGAATGTGTAGTAATAGTAGTACTAGTTGTAGTAGTAATAGTAGTAGTACTAGTAATGGAATGTGTAGTAATAGTAGTAGTACTAGTAATGGAATGTGTAGTAATAGCAGTACAAGTTGTAGTAGTAATAGTAGAATGTGTAGTAATAGTAGTAGTGCTAATAATGGAATGTGTAGTAATAGTAGTACTAGTTGTAGTAGTAATAGTAGAATGTGTAGTAATAGTAGTAGTACTAGTAATGGAATGTGTAGTAATAGTAGTACAAGTTGTAATAGTAGAATGTGTAGTAATAGTAGTACTAGTTGTAGTAGTAATAGTAAAGGAATGTGTAGTAATAGTAGTACTAGTTGTTGTAGTAATAGTAAAGGAATGTGTAGTAATAGTAGTACTAGTTGTAGTAGTAGTAATAGTAGAATGTGTAGTAATAGTGGTAGTACTAGTAATGGAATGTGTAGTAATAGTAGTACTAGTTGTAGTAGTAATAGTAGAATGTGTAGTAATAGTAGTAGTGGTAATAATGGAATGTGTCGTAATAGTAGTACTAGTTGTAGTTGTAATAGTAGAATGTGTAGTAATAGTGGTAGTACTAGTAATGGAATGTGTAGTAATAGTAGTACTAGTTCTAGTAGTAATAGTAGAATGTGTAGTAATAGTGGTAGTACTAGTAATGGAATGTGTAGTAATAGTAGTACTAGTTGTAGTAGTAATAGTAGAATGTGTGGTAATAGTAGTACTAGTAAAGGAATGAGTAGTAATAGTAGTATTAGTTGTAGTAGTAATAGTAGAATGTGTAGTAATAGTAGTAGTACTAGTAATGGAATGTGTAGTAATATTAGTACTAGTTTTGGTAGTAATAGTAGAATGTGTCATAATAGTAGTAGTGCTAATAATGGAATGTGTAGTAATAGTAGTACAAGTTGTAGTAGTAATAGTAGAATGTGTAGTAATAGTAGTAGTAGTGCTAATAATGGAATGTGTAGTAATAGTAGTACTAGTTGTAGTCGTAATAGTAGAATGTGTAGTAATAGTAGTAGTACTAGTAATGGAATGTGTAGTAATAGTAGTAGTGCTAGTAATGGAATGTGTAGTAATAGTAGTACAAGTTGTAGTAGTAATAGTAGAATGTGTAGTAATAGTAGTAGTGCTAATAATGGAATGTGTAGTAATAGTAGTACTAGTTGTAGTAGTAATAGTAGAATGTGTAGTAATAGTAGTAGTACTAGTAATGGAATGTGTAGTAATAGTAGTACAAGTTGTAGTAGTAATAGTAGAATGTGTAGTAATAGTAGTACTAGTTGTAGTAGTAATAGTAAAGGAATGTGTAGTAATAGTAGTACTAGTTGTTGTAGTAATAGTAAAGGAATGTGTAGTAATAGTAGTACTAGTTGTAGTAGTAATAGTAGAATGTGTAGTAATAGTAGTAGTGCTAATAATGGAATGTGTCGTAATAGTAGTACTAGTTGTAGTAGTAATAGTAGAATGTGTAGTAATAGTGGTAGTACTAGTAATGGAATGTGTAGTAATAGTAGTATTAGTTGTAGTAGTAATAGTAGAATGTGTGGTAATAGTAATAATAGTAGAATGTGTAGTAATAGTAGTAGTACTAGTAATGGAATGTGTAGTAATAGTAGTACTAGTTGTAGTAGTAATAGTAAAGGAATGTGTAGTAATAGTAGTACTAGTTGTAGTAGTAATAGTAGTAGTACTAGTAATGGAATGTGTAGTAATAGTAGTACTAGTTGTAGTAGTAATAGTAGTAGTACTAGTAATGGAATGTGTCGTAATAGTAGCACTAGTTGTAGCAGTAATAGTAGAATGTGTAGTAATAGTAGTAGTACTAGTAATGGAATGTGTAGTTATAGTAGTAATAGTAGAATGTGTAGTAATAGTAGTAGTACTAGTAATGGAATGTGTAGTAAAGTAGTAATAGTTGTAGTAGTAATAGTAGAATGTGTAGTAATAGTAGTAGTATTAGTAATGGAATGTGTAGTAATAGTAGTACTAGTTGTAGTAGTAATAGTAAAGGAATGTGTAGTAATAGTAGTAGTACTAGTAATGGAATGTGTAGTAATAGTAGTACTAGTTGTAGTAGTAATAGTAAAGGAATGTGTAGTAATAGTAGTACTAGTTGTAGTAGTAATAGTAGTAGTACTAGTAATGGAATGTGTAGTAATAGTAGTACTAGTTGTAGTAGCAATAGTAAAGGAATGTGTAGTAATAGTAGTACTAGTTGTAGTAGTAATAGGAGAATGTGTAGTAATAGTAGTAGTGCTATTAATGGAATGTGTAGTAATAGTAGTACTAGTTGCAGTAGTAATAGTAGAATGTGTTGTAATAGTAGTAGTACTAGTAATGGAATGTGTAGTAATAGTAGTACTAGTTGTAGTAGTAATAGTAAAGGAATGTGTAGTAATAGTAGTACTAGTTGTAGTAGTAATAGTAGAATGTGTAGTAATAGTAGTAGTGCTAATAATGGAATGTGTAGTAAGAGTAGTACTAGTTGCAGTAGTAATAGTAGAATGTGTAGTAATAGTAGTAGTACTAGTAATGGAATGTGTAGTAATAGTAGTACTAGTTGTAGTAGAAATAGTAAAGGAATGTGTAGTAATAGTAGTACTAGTTGTAGTAGTAATAGTAGAATGTGTAGTAATAGTAGTAGTGCTAATAATGGAATGTGTAGTAATAGTAGTACTAGTTGTAGTAGTAATAGTAGTACTAGTTGTAGTAGTAATAGTAGAATGTGTAGTAATAGTAGTAGTGCTAATAATGGAATGTGTAGTAAGAGTAGTACTAGTTGCAGTAGTAATAGTAGAATGTGTAGTAATAGTAGTAGTACTAGTAATGGAATGTGTAGTAATAGTAGTACTAGTTGTAGTAGAAATAGTAAAGGAATGTGTAGTAATAGTAGTACTAGTTGTAGTAGTAATAGTAGAATGTGTAGTAATAGTAGTAGTGCTAATAATGGAATGTGTAGTAATAGTAGTACTAGTTGTAGTAGTAATGGTAGTACTAGTTGTAGTAGTAATAGTAGAATGTGTAGTAATAGTAGTACTAGTAATGGAATGTGTAGTAATAGTAGTACAAGTTGTAGTAGTAATAGTAGAATGTGTAGTAATATTGGTAGTACTAGTAATGGAATGTGTAGTAATAGTAGTACTAGTTGTAGTAGTAATAGTAGAATGTGTAGTAATAGTAGTAGTGCTAATAATGGAATGTGTAGTAATAGTAGTACAAGTTGTAGTAGTAATAGTAGAATGTGTAGTAATAGTAGTAGTAGTGCTAATAATGGAATGTGTAGTAATAGTAGTACAAGTTGTAGTAGTAATAGTAGAATGTGTAGTAATAGTAGTAGTAGTGCTAATAATGGAATGTGTAGTAATAGTAGTACTAGTTGTAGTAGTAATAGTAGAATGTGTAGTAATAGTAGTAGTACTAGTAATGGAATGTGTAGTAATAGTAGTGCTGACAATGGAATGTGTAGTAATAGTAGTACAAGTTGTAGTAGTAATAGTAGAATGTGTAGTAATAGTAGTAGTGCTAATAATGGAATGTGTCGTAATAGTACTAGTGCTAATAATGGATTGTGCAGTAATAGTAGTACTACATAGTATTAATAATAGAATGTGTAGTAATAGTAGTAGTACTAGTAATGGAATGTGTAGTAATAGTAGTACTAGTTGTAGTAGTAATAGTAGAATGTGTAGTAATAGTAGTAGTACTAGTAATGGAATGTGTAGTAATAGTAGTAGTGCTAATAATGTAATGTGTAGTAATAGTAGTAGTACTAGTAATGGAATGTGTAGTAATAGTAGTACAAGTTGTAGTAGTAATAGTAGAATGTGTAGTAATAGTAGTAGTGCTAATAATGGAATGTGTAGTAATAGTAGTACTAGTTGTAGTAGTAATAGTAGTAGTACTAGTAATGGAATGTGTAGTAATAGTAGTAGTACTAGTAATGGAATCTGTAGTAATAGCAGTACAAGTTGTAGTAGTAATAGTAGAATGTGTAGTAATAGTAGTAGTGCTAATAATGGAATGTGTAGTAATAGTAGTACTAGTTGTAGTAGTAATAGTAGAATGTGTAGTAATAGTAGTAGTACTAGTAATGGAATGTGTAGTAATAGTAGTACAAGTTGTAATAGTAGAATGTGTAGTAATAGTAGTACTAGTTGTAGTAGTAATAGTAAAGGAATGTGTAGTAATAGTAGTACTAGTTGTTGTAGTAATAGTAAAGGAATGTGTAGTAATAGTAGTACTAGTTGTAGTAGTAGTAATAGTAGAATGTGTAGTAATAGTGGTAGTACTAGTAATGGAATGTGTAGTAATAGTAGTACTAGTTGTAGTAGTAATAGTAGAATGTGTAGTAATAGTAGTAGTGGTAATAATGGAATGTGTCGTAATAGTAGTACTAGTTGTAGTTGTAATAGTAGAATGTGTAGTAATAGTGGTAGTACTAGTAATGGAATGTGTAGTAATAGTAGTACTAGTTCTAGTAGTAATAGTAGAATGTGTAGTAATAGTGGTAGTACTAGTAATGGAATGTGTAGTAATAGTAGTACTAGTTGTAGTAGTAATAGTAGAATGTGTGGTAATAGTAGTACTAGTAAAGGAATGAGTAGTAATAGTAGTATTAGTTGTAGTAGTAATAGTAGAATGTGTAGTAATAGTAGTAGTACTAGTAATGGAATGTGTAGTAATATTAGTACTAGTTTTGGTAGTAATAGTAGAATGTGTCGTAAAAGTAGTAGTGCTAATAATGGAATGTGTAGTAATAGTAGTACAAGTTGTAGTAGTAATAGTAGAATGTGTAGTAATAGTAGTAGTAGTGCTAATAATGGAATGTGTAGTAATAGTAGTACTAGTTGTAGTCGTAATAGTAGAATGTGTAGTAATAGTAGTAGTACTAGTAATGGAATGTGTAGTAATAGTAGTAGTGCTAGTAATGGAATGTGTAGTAATAGTAGTACAAGTTGTAGTAGTAATAGTAGAATGTGTAGTAATAGTAGTAGTGCTAATAATGGAATGTGTAGTAATAGTAGTACTAGTTGTAGTAGTAATAGTAGAATGTGTAGTAATAGTAGTAGTACTAGTAATGGAATGTGTAGTAATAGTAGTACAAGTTGTAGTAGTAATAGTAGAATGTGTAGTAATAGTAGTACTAGTTGTAGTAGTAATAGTAAAGGAATGTGTAGTAATAGTAGTACTAGTTGTTGTAGTAATAGTAAAGGAATGTGTAGTAATAGTAGTACTAGTTGTAGTAGTAATAGTAGAATGTGTAGTAATAGTAGTAGTGCTAATAATGGAATGTGTCGTAATAGTAGTACTAGTTGTAGTAGTAATAGTAGAATGTGTAGTAATAGTGGTAGTACTAGTAATGGAATGTGTAGTAATAGTAGTACTAGTTGTAGTAGTAATAGTAGAATGTGTAGTAATAGTAGTAGTGGTAATAATGGAATGTGTCGTAATAGTAGTACTAGTTGTAGTTATAGTAGAATGCGTAGTAATAGTGGTAGTACTAGTAATGGAATGTGTAGTAATAGTAGTACTAGTTGTAGTAGTAATAGTAGAATGTGTAGTAATAGTAGTAGTACTAGTAATGGAATGTGTAGTAATAGTAGTACTAGTTGTAGTAGTAATAGTAGAATGTGTAGTAATAGTAGTAGTAATGGAATGTGTAGTAATAGTAGTACTAGTTGTAGTAGTAATAGTAATGGAATGTGTAGTAATAGTAGTACTAGTTGTAGTAGTAATAGTAGAATGTGTGGTAATAGTAATAATAGTAGAATGTGTAGTAATAGTAGTAGTACTAGTAATGGAATGTGTAGTAATAGTAGTACTAGTTGTAGTAGTAATAGTAAAGGAATGTGTAGTAATAGTAGTACTAGTTGTAGTAGTAATAGTAGTAGTACTAGTAATGGAATGTGTAGTAATAGTAGTACTAGTTGTAGTAGTAATAGTAGTAGTACTAGTAATGGAATGTGTCGTAATAGTAGCACTAGTTGTAGTAGTAATAGTAGAATGTGTAGTAATAGTAGTAGTACTAGTAATGGAATGTGTAGTAATAGTAGTAATAGTAGAATGTGTAGTAATAGTAGTAGTACTAGTAATGGAATGTGTAGTAAAGTAGTAATAGTTGTAGTAGTAATAGTAGAATGTGTAGTAATAGTAGTAGTATTAGTAATGGAATGTGTAGTAATAGTAGTACTAGTTGTAGTAGTAATAGTAAAGGAATGTGTAGTAATAGTAGTAGTACTAGTAATGGAATGTGTAGTAATAGTAGTACTAGTTGTAGTAGTAATAGTAAAGGAATGTGTAGTAATAGTAGTACTAGTTGTAGTAGTAATAGTAGTAGTACTAGTAATGGAATGTGTAGTAATAGTAGTACTAGTTGTAGTAGCAATAGTAAAGGAATGTGTAGTAATAGTAGTACTAGTTGTAGTAGTAATAGGAGAATGTGTAGTAATAGTAGTAGTGCTATTAATGGAATGTGTAGTAATAGTAGTACTAGTTGCAGTAGTAATAGTAGAATGTGTTGTAATAGTAGTAGTACTAGTAATGGAATGTGTAGTAATAGTAGTACTAGTTGTAGTAGTAATAGTAAAGGAATGTGTAGTAATAGTAGTACTAGTTGTAGTAGTAATAGTAGAATGTGTAGTAATAGTAGTAGTGCTAATAATGGAATGTGTAGTAAGAGTAGTACTAGTTGCAGTAGTAATAGTAGAATGTGTAGTAATAGTAGTAGTACTAGTAATGGAATGTGTAGTAATAGTAGTACTAGTTGTAGTAGAAATAGTAAAGGAATGTGTAGTAATAGTAGTACTAGTTGTAGTAGTAATAGTAGAATGTGTAGTAATAGTAGTAGTGCTAATAATGGAATGTGTAGTAATAGTAGTACTAGTTGTAGTAGTAATAGTAGTACTAGTTGTAGTAGTAATAGTAGAATGTGTAGTAATAGTAGTACTAGTAATGGAATGTGTAGTAATAGTAGTACAAGTTGTAGTAGTAATAGTAGAATGTGTAGTAATATTGGTAGTACTAGTAATGGAATGTGTAGTAATAGTAGTACTAGTTGTAGTAGTAATAGTAGAATGTGTAGTAATAGTAGTACTAGTAATGGAATGTGTAGTAATAGTAGTACAAGTTGTAGTAGTAATAGTAGAATGTGTAGTAATATTGGTAGTACTAGTAATGGAATGTGTAGTAATAGTAGTACTAGTTGTAGTAGTAATAGTAAAGGAATGTGTAGTAATATTGGTAGTGCTAGTAATGGAATGTGTAGTAATAGTAGTACTAGTTGTAGTAGTAATAGTAAAGGAATGTGTAGTAATAGTAGTACTAGTTGTAGTAGTAATAGTAGAATGTGTAGTAATAGTAGTACTAGTAATGGAATGTGTAGTAATAGTAGTACAAGTTGTAGTAGTAATAGTAGAATGTGTAGTAATAGTAGTAGTAATAGTAAAGGAATGTGTAGTAATGGTAGTACTAGTAATGGAATGTGTAGTAATAGTAGTACTAGTTGTAGTAGTAATAGTAGAATGTGTAGTAATAGTAGTACTAGTAATGGAATGTGTAGTAATAGTAGTACAAGTTGTAGTAGTAATAGTAGAATGTGTAGTAATATTGGTAGTACTAGTAATGGAATGTGTAGTAATAGTAGTACTAGTTGTAGTAGTAATAGTAAAGGAATGTGTAGTAATATTGGTAGTGCTAGTAATGGAATGTGTAGTAATAGTAGTACTAGTTGTAGTAGTAATAGTAAAGGAATGTGTAGTAATAGTAGTACTAGTTGTAGTAGTAATAGTAGAATGTGTAGTAATAGTAGTACTAGTAATGGAATGTGTAGTAATAGTAGTACAAGTTGTAGTAGTAATAGTAGAATGTGTAGTAATAGTAGTAGTAATAGTAAAGGAATGTGTAGTAATAGTAGTACTAGTTGTAGTAGTAATAGTAGAATGTGTAGTAATAGTAGTACTAGTAATGGAATGTGTAGTAAGAGTAGTACTAGTTGCAGTAGTAATAGTAGAATGTGTAGTAATAGTAGTACTAGTTGTAGTAGTAATAGTAAAGGAATGTGTAGTAAGAGTAGTACTAGTTGCAGTAGTAATAGTAGAATGTGTAGTAATAGTAGTACTAGTAATGGAATGTATAGTAATAGTAGTACTAGTTGTAGTAGTAATAGTACTAGGTGTAGTAGCAGTAGAAGTTGTAGTTATAGTAATAATAACAAAGTGTAATATCCACAGGTATCATGGCCGCACCCTGGTTCGCCATCGTCCTTCTCCTCAGCTCCCTGGCCTCCATTCAGGTTGTGGAAGGTAAATATAGATACATAAATAGATTTAATTTTCTGAGGGTCTGACGCAGTCAACATTCAGTGTCAACACCAGAATGCCGACAGCTATTGTGTAGACATAGTTAAAATGAAAACTTTAATGTTGAGAGCTGTTGATTGACAGCTCGCCCCATTTTGTAGGCAGGGAGGGGGGGTGGCTGCACAAACGCAGGCGTTCCCTTAGGAACAGGAAGTCCACTCGGGCTTGTGAGAGCTGAGACCCTACCACAGAGTCTCCTCACAAGCCAGATGGTCGCGATCATCGCCAGGCCGCCCGCAAAAGCTGTCACCCACAGCTTAGCGAGCGGCCTGGAGGTGGAAAAAAATAAATAAAAAACCCCGCCCTGATTCAGAGCGAGCATTCATAAACAGCGAGCGCCTCTGAATCAGGGCCCTTGTCCACATTCTGACCATGTTGACATTTGATCAGTGCTGACATTTCATGAGTGCTGACATTTGATCAGTGCTGACATTTCATGAGTGCTGACATTTGATCAGTGCTGACATTTCATGAGTGCTGACATTTGATCAGTGCTGACATTTCATGAGTGCTAACATTTGATCAGTGCTGACATTTCATGAGTGCTGACATTTGATCAGTGCTGACATTTCATGAGTGCTGACATTTGATCAGTGCTGACATTTGATCAGTGCTGACATTTCAAGAGTGCTGACATTTGATCAGTGCTGACATTTCATGAGTGCTGACATTTGATCAGTGCTGACATTTCATGAGTGCTGATATTTCATGAGTGCTGACATTTGATCAGTGCTGAATTGCTGAGCCTGCTGACATTTTTACTTGTGAAATGATGAATGTTACATAATATAGTGAGCTCAGTGTAATGATGGGAGAGGAAGACCTGAGAACTAGACCCCAGCATATAGCATTGTCCTGTGTATAACAGGTAGGTCCAACCTCCAGACACACATCCGACAGTCACCCCGATAGTAACCTTAGCTGTCTCCCCATTGCTGAGATCTCTTCCCAAAATAAGACCATGGAATTGTACTATACAGTATACACTGTTATTAT
Source organism: Taudactylus pleione (assembly GCA_031769625.1). Classification (NCBI taxonomy): domain Eukaryota; kingdom Metazoa; phylum Chordata; class Amphibia; order Anura; family Myobatrachidae; genus Taudactylus; species Taudactylus pleione. Next base: position 799,289 of record JAUIMM010000976.1, read on the forward strand.
ACTCAGAATAGCCGTCAGAACTGAGAAGCCAGAACCTTCACCACTGTGTACGGGACTGCAGTCACAGGCTGAGATATGCCCCAAAAACATTCCTGTGTATCCATAGTACATACCGTGTAACTACACTACACCACCCTGTATCCATAGTACATACCCTGTAACTATACACCACCCTGCATCCATAGTACATACCCTGTAACTACACTACACCACCCTGTATCCATAGTACATACCCTGTAACTACACTACACCACCCTGTATCCATAGTACATACCCTGTAACTACACTACACCCCCCTGTATCCATAGTACATATCCTGTATCTTTACTACACCACCCTGTATCCATAGTACATATCCTGTATCTTTACTACACCACCCTGTATCCATAGTACATACCCTGTATCTACACTACACCACCCTGTATCCATAGTACATACCCTGTAACTACACTACACCACCCTGTATCTACACTACACCACCCTGTATCTACACTACACCACCCTGTATCCATAGTACATATCCTGTATCTTTACTACACCACCCTGTATCCATAGTACATATCCTGTATCTTTACTACACCACCCTGTATCCATAGTACATACCCTGTAACTACACTACACCACCCTGTATCCATAGTACATACCCTGTAACTACACTACACCACCCTGTATCCATAGTACATACCCTGTAACTACACTACACCACCCTGTATCCATAGTACACACCCTGTATCTACACTACACCACCCTGTATCCATAGTACATACCCTGTATCTACACTACACCACCCTGTATCCATAGTACATATCCTGTAACTACACTACACCCCCCTGTATCCATAGTACATACCCTGTATCTACACTACACCACCCTGTATCCATAGTACATACCCTGTATCTACACTACACCACCCTGTATCCATAGTACATATCCTGTAACTATACTACACCACCATGTATCCATAGTACATATCCTGTAACTACACTACACCCCCCTGTATCCATAGTACATACCCTGTATCTACACTACACCACCCTGTATCCATAGTACATACCCTGTAACTACACTACACCACCCTGTATCCATAGTTCATATCCTGTATCTTTACTACACCACCCTGTATCCATAGTACATACCCTGTAACTACACTACACCACCCTGTATCTACACTACACCACCCTGTATCTACACTACACCACCCTGTATCCATAGTACATACCCTGTATCTACACTACACCACCCTGTATCCATAGTACATATCCTGTAACTACACTACACCACCCTGTATCCATAGTACATACCCTGTATCTACACTACACCACCCTGTATCTACACTACACCACCCTGTATCTACACTACACCACCCTGTATCCATAGTACATACCCTGTATCTACACTACACCACCCTGTATCCATAGTACATATCCTGTAACTACACTACACCACCCTGTATCCATAGTACATATCCTGTATCTTTACTACACCACCCTGTATCCATAGTACATACCCTGTAACTACACTACACCACCCTGTATCTACACTACACCACCCTGTATCCATAGTACATATCCTGTAACTATACTACACCCCCCTGTATCCATAGTACATATCCTGTAACTATACTACACCCACACTGTATCCATAGTACATACCCTGTAACAACACTACACCACCCTGTATCCATAGTACATACCCTGTAACTACCTGTATCCAAAGTACATACCCTGTATCTACACTACACCACCCTGTATCCATAGTACATACCCTGTAACAACACTACACCACCCTGTATCCATAGTACATACCCTGTAACAACACTACACCACCCTGTATCCATAGTACATACCCTGTAACACTACACCCCCCTGTATCCATAGTACATACCCTGTAACAACACTACACCCCCCTGTATCCATAGTACATACCCTGTAACAACACTACACCCCCCTGTATCCATAGTACATACCCTGTAACAACACTACACAACCATGGTCCGTATTCATTTTGAAGCAAAAAGCCATTGTCGCGTGTTTTTGGCAAAAACTTTTCGCCAATGACGTCATTTTCGCCTGTTTTGATTTTACTCCGTATTCCTTTTGAAAGACTTTACGCCTAGGCAGAAAGTTAATGCAATGGAATAGGCGAAAAAGTTTTGCCTATGAATAGCAGGCGGAAAAAAGTGCAGAATTGGGGTTTTGGGGTGCAACATGGCTGGAACCCCGTACAGCCTTCAGACAGTCCCCCAAAGATAAACTGTGTCAATTTTTTTTAAAAAGCACTTAAGGACACCCCAAACAAATCACTGAATTTGGGGGCGAAAAAAAATGTTGGAGGACAAAGTTGAAAATTAGCGAACTTGAATCCTGAGGGGGTCCCCAAGTTTGCCCCAGGTGTTATTTTCATTGCAGGTGCTTGCGGAAGGTGGATTTTTCATGATTTTTTTCAACTTCACTTTAGCAACTTTAAAATATGGTGACCCCCATTTGCAAGTACCCCAATTTTGCTGGGATAAGTTATTTTCTGGAAAAAATACTCCTGAATACTATTCTGCACCACTTATACAAAAACGCTATTTAGCAGCTATTGAGCCCGTTTAAAAACACCCAATACCTTCAGCCAGCCAAATCGGGGGGTACCATAGGGAACCGCCATTTCAGAGCATCTTTTGGGGGGGGTGAGGCTGATTTTCCCAAATCTGACAGTACTTTCCGCCTTTTCAAGTTTCGCCTGGTCCCGTTTTCGCGTAGTTCCATATTGAATACAGGGTAAAGCAGGGACGCGCACGATACTTTTCCACCTACAAAAGACGCGATGTAGGTGAAAAGTCTGGGAGGCAAAAAAGTATCGCGGATCGGCTGTAATTGAAAGCGGCTCCATGTCTCCATACTACACAACCCTGTATCTACAGCCATGGCCAAAAGTTATGAGAATGACACAAGTATTGGTTTTCACAAAGTCTGCTGCTTCAGTGTATTTACAGCTTTTTGTCAGGGCCAGATTAACAATGGGGCAGGGGGAGCTCCAGGCCTCCCATAAGAATAGGCCCACAGGCTTCATTGCAGCAAGTGCGGTGTTGACAGGTAAAAAAAATGTCCTGTCACTACAAGCGGCCGTCTGATGATCAGCACATTCATTCCCTGAGGGCGAGGCCCCGAACTATGCACAGTTTCACCCACTACCCACCCCGACACTGGGTGCACGAAGCCCCGCCCACTCGCGGGTGCACAAAGCCCCGCCCACATCCAACCGAAACCCCGCCCACCCGCTGTGACTATCCGAAACTCTGCCCCCTATCCACGTCAAAGGTACACATTTACAGTTTATTTGCTGTCCTGTCATCCTGTGCATGGCACATTCATTTTACCTGAGGATGTAGATATTGAAGATAAACCATATAAAGAGTGTTTTCTCCATGAGAAGCAGCAGAAAGCAAAAACAGAAAGGGATAATCAGAAGCATAAAGAACTCTTCCAGTGGGTGGAAGTGAGTGGACATTAATTAAGGTTTCATGTATGTAAACACAGGCTCAGACTTAAATCCCCATTCAGCAGGTTTGCAGTCCCTACTCCCAGTCGCACAGAGCGGGGTGCCCTGACAGCAGAACCAGCGGCTGCATCCCGTGCCCTACTCCTTACTCCCGTCTCCTGCACTGTGGTGGGATCGGTGCATCGCATGACGTCTCCCACAGTCCCGTTGCCTCTGCACTGCTGCTCGGAGAGTCCTTAGGATGCCCCAAGCAGCAGCCTGGGTTGTGACGCAGGGTTATGACGTACTGGTGCTGTTACGGGGCTCCCTATTCATATAGAGCAACATCATAGACTGTGATCTTCTCCTATACATATACTATGCAGGACAGTGTTGTTCTCATCTTCTTGGAGTATGTCCTATACGATGCCACGATGCCGCCGGTCTCATAATAGACAACAGTATCCCGACAAGTGACTTAAGATAGGTGTCGAAATACAGATGCGTAGCTTAATTCAGACACCGGAATGCATGCCCGAATGAGGTAAGTCCAGGGAGCCCTTAGCGTTAACTGCGGGGAGGAGGGTTAGGTTTAGGGAGCTTAGCGGGGTTAGATTTTTTGTGGGGGTGGTTAGGGTTTGGCACCATTAGGGGGAACAGTTAGGGTTTGGCACTAAGGGGAGAGGGTTAGGTTTAGGTGGGATCAGGGAGACATATCTTCTAGTGTGTAGCAACCTCTACACTACCCCAGCCGACACCCCCTGTGCAAACCACACTACTAGTTATGCACCAACATCAATAGTCACACTGCACAGCATTGGTCACACCCTCTGTAGCAGCACACAAAAGTCCCTAAATAAATGTCAGCTCCAGGCCCTTAATCTGGCACTGCTTTTTGTCAGATGTTACTATGGTATACTGAGGAAAAATTACAGCATTCCATAAGTGTCAGATGTTACTATGGTATACTGAGGTAACATTACAGCATTCCATAAGTGTCAGATGTTACTATGGTATACTGAGGTAACATTACAGCATGACATGTGTCAGATGTTACAATGGTATACTGAGGTAACATTACAGCATTCCATAAGTGTCAGATGTTACTATGGTATACTGAGGTAACATTACAGCATGACACAAGTGTCAGATGTTACTATGGTATACTGAGGTAACATTACAGCATGACACAAGTGTCAGATGTTACTATGGTATACTGAGGTAACATTACAGCATGACATAAGTGTCAGATGTTACTATGATATACTGAGGTAACATTACAGCATGACATAAGTGTCAGATGTTACTATGGTATACTGAGGTAACATTACAGCATGACATAAGTGTCAGATGTCACTATGGTATACTGACGTAACATTACAGCATTCCATAAGTGTCAGATGTTACTATGGTATACTGAGGTAACATTACAACATTCCATAAGTGTCAGATGTTACTATGGTATACTGAGGTAACATTACAGCATGGCATAAGTGTCAGATGTTACTATGGTATACTGTAGTAACATTACATAAGTGTGAGATGTTACTATGGTATACTGTGGTAGCATTACATAAGTGTCAGATGTTACTATGGTATACTGAGGTAACATTACAGCAATACATAAGTGTCAGATGTTACTATGGTATACTGAGGTAACATTACAGCATTACATAAGTGTCAGATGTTACTATGGTATACTGAGGTAACATTACATAAGTGTCAGAGGCTTTTATTGACAATTACATGAAGTTTATGCAAAGAGTGAATATTTGCAGTGTTGATCCTTCTTTTTCAAGAACTCTGCAATTCGCCCTGGCATGCTGTCACTCACCTTCTGGCCACATACTGATGGCCACCCATTCTTGCCCAATCAGTGATTGGAGTGTGTCAGAATGGGTTTTTGTTTGTACACCCGCCTCTTGAGGATTGACCACAAGATCTCAATGGCATTAAGGTCTGGGGAGTTTCCTGGCCATGGACCAACAATGTTGATGTTTTGTTCCCTGAGCCACTTAGTTATCACTTTTGCTTTATGGCAAGGTGCTCCATCATGCTGGAAAAGGCATTGTTCCTCACCAAACTGTTCTTGGTTGGTTGGGAAAAGTTGCTCTTGGAGGATGTTTTGGTACCATTCTTTATTCATGGCTGTGTTCTTAGGCAAAATTGTGAGTGACCCACTCCCTTGGCTGTGAAGTAACCCCACACATGAATGGTCTCAGGATGCGTTACTGTATGGCTTGACAGGACTGATGGTAGCGCTCACCTTTCCTTCTCCGGACAAGCGTTTTTCCAGGTGCCCCAAACAATCTGAAAGGGGATTCATCAGAGAAAATAACTTTACCCCAGTCCTCAGCAGTCCAATCCCTGCACCTTTTGCAGAATATATTTCCTGGAGAGAAGTGGCTTCTTAGCTGCCCTTCTTGACACCAGGCCATCCTCCAAAGGTCTTCGTCCTGTGTCATTGAGAATTTCACCGATCCTCCGACGGATTGCAGAACGATGGCCGCCGATTGGAATTTCCAACCGGCGAATTGGCATTTCCGATGCGGTCGCAGGGTCACGCAGCCTGTCAGTAGGTATTTGGCAGACTTACAATAAACAAATGGTGAGAGGGGAGTAGACCATCACAGATCCACAATAAATTCATAGTAAATGGCTGCTAATATAAAGACAGTGGGCAATCAGCTGGTGGTATGGCCGCAGGGCAGTCAGCTGGTGGTATGGCCGCAGGGCAGTCAGCTGGTGGTATGGCCGCAGGGCAGTCAGCTGGTGGTATGGCCGCAGGGCAGTCAGCTGGTGGTATGGCCGCAGGGCAGTCAGCTGGTGGTATGGCCGCAGGGCAGTCAGCTGGTGGTATGGCCGCAGGGCAGTCAGCTGGTGGTATGGCCGCAGGGCAGTCAGCTGGTGGTATGGCCGCAGGGCAGTCAGCTGGTGGTATGGCCGCAGGGCAGTCAGCTGGTGGTATGGCCGCAGTGCAGTCAGCTGGTGGTATGGCCGCAGAGCAGTCAGCTGGTGGTATGGCCGCAGAGCAGTCAGCTGGTGGTATGGCCGCAGAGCAGTCAGCTGGTGGTATGGCCGCAGAGCAGTCAGCTGGTGGTATGGCCGCAGAGCAGGGTTGCGCGGGACCTGGCGGCTCACTCTCGCCTGGTGCATGACGTATTGAGGCTAGATGAACAAGGACACATCTGTATGTAGTAACCCAATGGGTTCTCTATAATGGGTGCAAAGATGTGGGTTGCACACTGACCCGTGTCCATGGATGCTCACACCTCACCCCCATGCTCTGCAATACTCACCTCCCAGGAGTCCCACGTCAGCAGCGCTGCACTAATCACCAGGAAAATGGCAGGACACTCATTTTACCAGCAATTTGGTCATGTCTAGTAGAAAAATCATCTGGAAAATGGCCCCCACGCCATGTTCCTGGAGACCCAGGCATGTGCAGTGGCCCCCACGCCATGTTCCTGGAGACCCGAGCATGCGCAGTGGCCCCCACGCCATGTTCCTGGAGACCCGGGCATGCGCAGTGGCCCCCACGCCATGTTCCTGGAGACCCGGGCATGCGCAGTGGCCCCCACGTCATGTTCCTGGAGACCCGGGCATGCGCAGTGACCCCACGCCATGTTCCTGGAGACCCGGGCATGCGCAGTGACCCCCACGCCATGTTCCTGGAGACCCGGGCATGCGCAGTGGCCCCCACGCCATGTTCCTGGAGACCCGGGCATGCGCAGTGGCCCCCACGCCATGTTCCTGGAGACCCGGGCATGCGCAGTGGCCCCCACGCCATGGTCCTGGAGACCCGGGCATGGGCAGTGGCCCCCACGCCATGGTCCTGGAGACCCGGGCATGGGCAGTGGCCCCCACGCCATGGTCCTGGAGACCCAGGCATGCACAGTGGCCCCCACGCCATGTTCCTGGATATCTGGGCATGCACAGTGGACCCCACACCATGTTCCTGGAGACCCGGGCATGGGCAGTGGCCCCCACGCCATGGTCCTGGAGACCTGGGCATGCCCAGTGGCCCCCACACCATGTTCCTGGATATCTGGGCATGCACAGTGGACCCCACACCATGTTCCTGGAGATCTGGGCATGCACAGTGGACCCTGGCACAGCACCAGTCTACTCACTTGCGCCACTGGCAAGAGAGGAGGGGGACCAGATGCAGCCCACACACAGGGCCCATCCTCACTTAATATGTCCCTGTGTTAACAATGACATTATAATAGGTAGTCGCATATCCTGCAAACATGTGTCACTATATCAGTGTGTGTCGCTATATCAGTGTGTGGCTATATCGGTGTGTGTGGCTATATCGGTGTGTCAGGGCTGCGCTTCTAAATCTCTCTCCCAAGACAAATAGAAAAGTAATATATTATCACGTATAACATGTGACACTAGAAGCAAATCACGTGCTAGAAACAGAAATATAAATATGGGCAGTAACTAAAGGAGGAGATTTATCATAACAGACAAGCAGTGAATAATATGTACACCATGGACTTTATAAAGGATATAGCTGCTATTATCACAGACACTGACAGATATTCCGTATACCCTATCTGCCTCCTTTTATTGCCCATTATATGTGTATAATAACCCGGACCACCTCCTCATTTCTCTCTCTTAGGCAGTAAAGCTCGCTCCAGCTGCCCCAATGGATGGTTCTACTACAAGGCCAACTGCTATGGATATTTCCGTTACCCATTAAGCTGGTCGGAGGCAGAGGTGAGAGTATATAGGCGGCCCACTGCCCTCCCAATCCCAATGTCCCAGCATCTATCATTCCTATATCTATATAGTCATATAGCGATCTATCACATAGTCTATCTCATACCTATCACAGTCTCTCTATCTCATATCTATGATCTTATATCTATCTCATATACATTTATCATCTCTCATATCTATCTACTTATACATCTATTGCTCTCATGTCTATCACATATCTAGTTATATATTTATCATCTAACTCATATCTATGATCCTATATCTCTATCTCACATACATCTCTCATACAGATGGGCCCAGCTAGTTTGTTGCTCATAGCGCGCCATTCAGGCCTCTGTGTTGCGCCATGGAATGTTACAGGACGGCTGGAATTTGGCGTACCGTGGTATTCCACAATAAAAAATATGCCACGACATGTAATACAGCGCTTAACCTCTGGGTGGCGAGTGCTCCACTGATGTAATTAGTACTGAATACCATACTGTTACATTGTATAGATATCGCACCACTGATGTAATTAATACTGAATACCATACTGTTACATTGTATAGATATCACACCACTGTTGTAATTAATACTGAATACCATACTGTTACATTGTATAGATATCACACCACTGATGTATTTAGTACTGAATACCATACTGTTACATTGGATGGATATCACACCACTGGTGTAATTAGTACTGAATACCATACTGTTACATTGGATGGATATCACACCACTGATGTAATTAGTACTGAATACCATACTGTTACATTGGATGGATATCACACCACTGGTGTAATTAGTACTGAATACCATACTGTTACATTGTATAGATATCACACCACTGTTGTAATTAATACTGAATACCATACTGTTACATTGGATGGATATCACACCACTGGTGTAATTAGTACTGAATACCATACTGTTACATTGGATGGATATCACACCACTGATGTAATTAGTACTGAATACCATACTGTTACATTGTATAGATATCACACCACTGATGTAATTAGGAATTGTGTGTGGCGCGAGATGCATGGCGCGCTACATGGCGTATGGAGCAATAAACTAGCTGGGCACATCTGTATATATCGCTCTCTTCATCACATAGTCTATCTCGTATCTAGCTATAGTTATCATTTATAACATATACATTTATCATCTCTCATATCTATCACTATCTACCTGTCTTGCCGCCCTCTGCCTGTCATACCCCCCCACTGCCTGTCATACCACCCTCTGCCTGTCATACCTAGCACCTTCTATAATAGGGGTGGGCAATAAGCACCCCCCACCCCCCACCCCCACCTGTTGAAGAACTACAAATTGCAGCATGCCCTGCCAGTTTTGCTATTTGGCCATGCTAAAACTGTTGCAATGCATGCTGGAATTTTTAGTTTAACAACAGCTGGGGGGCAGGTTGTTGCCCACCCCAGTTCTAGAAGAGAATAGCTAGAATCTTATTGGTTGCTATGGGCAACATCTCCACTTCTAAAAAACCTGCACTTTAGTAAATATCCCCCCTGGTCCCCACAAGTTTTCTGTGCATTCATTTCCTTCTCCCCCCCCTTCTCTCCTTTCTTACATAGTTTGACTGCCAAGCGTATGGCCATGGGGCCCACCTGGCCTCCATCCTGGATGCTGCAGAGGCAGATATTATTGCTGCCCACATCTTTGCCTACCAGAAGAACCAGCCAGTGTGGATAGGACTCCATGACCCAGAACAGGTGAATGCAGGGCCAGAGAGCAGGGTGAGGGCTGTCTGTGTTACAGAGGGACATGGCCCTGGTGCAGAGTATACGGCCTCCTGTAGAGGAGTCAGTAGGCATCAGCGTGTACAGATTTATGATAAATAAATGATATGGCCATGAGTGATCAATGCTATAACCTGGGGCAGCAGACTAGCACAATGTGTCAGGCCTGGGCCAGAGCCCTTGAGGGGATCTGACATAGAAAAACATGTCCCCACCAACTCAAGCCCAACAGCCCAAAGCTGAACTCTAGGCCTTTCCTGGCACCACTGGTGCAGTAAGTGCAACATAATAGGATAACTAGTACAATATATGACTCTGTTGGTACCACAGTTGCCTGTGACCCTGGTGGCCCCCCAGTTGCCTGTGACCCTGCACATTGGTGATGCTCAGTTGCCTGTGACCCTTGTGGCACACCAGTTGTCTGTGACCGTGGCAGTCCCCTAACTGTCTTTAGGATAATTGGTCAGATGAAACCCCCCCCGAGTGAGATACTGTAGATAGATGTAGAAACCCACCAGCGTGAGATACTGTAGATAAAGAGAAACCCACCAGCGTGAGATACTGTAGAGAAACCCACCAGTGTGAGATACTGTAGATAGATGTAAACCCCCAAGAGAGTGACATATTGTAGATAGATGTAGAAACCCCACCAGAGATTGTAGATCGATGTAGAAACCCACCAGAGTGAGATACTATAGATAAAGAGAAACCCACCAGCATGAGATACTGTAGATAGAGAAACCCACCAGCGTGAGATACTGTAGATAAAGAGAAACCCACCAGTGTGAGACACTGTAGATAGATGTAGATACCCCCAAGAGAGTGACAGATTGTAGATAGATGTAGAAACACCACCAGAGATTGTAGATAGATGTAGAACCCCCAGAGAAAGAGACTGTAGATCGATAGATGTCAAAAACTCCCAGAGACTGTAGATATAGACAAATAAAGAAACCTCCCAGAGAGTAAGTTACTGTAGATAGATGGATTAATAGATGTAGAAACCCCTGCAGAGAGTGAGAAACTGTAGATAGATGGATTAATAGATGTAGAAACCCCCAGAGAGTGAGACTGAAGATAGATGAGATAGACAGATGTAGAAGCCCCCCCCACCAGAGAGACTGTAGATACTGTATAGATGTAGAAACCCCCAGAGTGAGATACTGTAGATAGTTGTAGAAACCCCCCAGAGTGAGACACTGTAGATAAGATGGATTAATAGATGTAGAAACCCCCCTCAGAGTGTGAGAGACTGTAGATAGATGTAAAAAAAGCAGAGTCTGTAGACAGATGGAGAAATATCCAGAGTGAAACACTAGATAGATGTAAAAAAAATACAGAGAATGTAGATATAGATATATGTAGAAACCCCCCAGAGACTGTAGATAGATGTAGAAACACACAAGACTGTAGATAGATGTAGAAACCCCCCAGAGAGTGAGACACTGTAGATAAAGAGAAACCCACCAGCGTGATAAACTTTAGATAGATGTAGAAACCCCCCAGAGAGTAAGTTACTGTAGATAGATGGATTAATAGATGTAGAAACCCCTGCAGAGAGTGAGAAACTGTAGATAGATGGATTAATAGATGTAGAAACCCCCAGAGAGTGAGACTGAAGATAGATGAGATAGATAGATGTAGAACCCCCCCCAGAGAGACTGTAGATATTGTATAGCTGTAGAAACCTCCAGAGTGAGATACTGTAGATAGTTGTAGAAACCCCCTAGAGAGAGACTGTAGATAATGTAGAAATCCCCCAGGGAGTGAGACAATGTAGATGGATTAATCGATGTAAAAACCCCCTCAAAGAGTGAGAGACTGAAGATAGAAATAGATATGAGATAGACAGATGTAGAAGCCCCCCCCACCAGAGAGACTGTAGATACTGTATAGATGTAGAAACCCCCAGAGTGAGATACTGTAGATAGTTGTAGAAACCCCCCAGAGTGAGACACTGTAGATAAGATGGATTAATAGATGTAGAAACCCCCCTCAGAGTGTGAGAGACTGTAGATAGATGTAAAAAAAGCAGAGTCTGTAGACAGATGGAGAAATATCCAGAGTGAAACACTAGATAGATGTAAAAAAAATACAGAGAATGTAGATATAGATATATGTAGAAACCCCCCAGAGACTGTAGATAGATGTAGAAACACACAAGACTGTAGATAGATGTAGAAACCCCCCAGAGAGTGAGACACTGTAGATAAAGAGAAACCCACCAGCGTGATAAACTTTAGATAGATGTAGAAACCCCCCAGAGAGTGAGATACTATAGATATACAGATGTAGAAACCCCCCCAGAGAGAGACTGTACATAGATGTAAAAAATTACCCCAGAGACTGTAGATAGATGTAGAAACTCCCCAGAGAGTGACAGATTGTAGATAGATAGATGCAGAGGCCCCACCAGAGAGATTGTAGATAGATGTAGAAACTCTGAGAGAAAGAGAGACTGTAGATACATGTCAAAAACTCCCAGAGACTGTAGCGCTATATATATATATATATATATATATATATATATATGTAGAAAGCCCCCAGAGACTGAAGATAGATAGATGTAGAAACACCCCAGAGTGAGACACTGTAGATAGATGTAGAAAGCCCCCAGAGAGACACTGAAGATAGATATTAAACAGATAGAAGTAGAACCCCCCCAGAGACTGTAGATATTGTATAGATGTAGAACCCCCAGAGTGAGATACTGTAGATAGGGGTTTCTACATCTACAGTCTCTCTAGGGGGTTTCTACAACTGAGAGTGAGTCACTGTAGATAGATGGATTAATAGATAGATGTAGAAACCCCCCCCAGAGAGAGACTGTAGATAGATGTGGAACCCCCCCAGAGAGTAAAAGACTATATATATAGATAGATAGATATAAAAAAAACAGAGTCTGTAGATAGATGGAGAAATGTCCAGAGAGTGAGACACTAGATAGATGTAAATAAAAAAAAAAAAAAACCAGAGAGACTGTAGATATAGATATATGTAGAAACCCCCAGAGTGGGACGCTGTAGATAGATGTAGAAACCCCCCAGAGAGAGTCTGTAGATAGAGGTAGAAAAACTCCAGAGAGACTGTAGATAAATGTAGAAATCTCCCAGAGAGTGAAACTGTAGATAGATATATGTAGAAACCCCCCATAGAGACTGTAGATAGATGTAGAAACCCCCCATAGAGAGTGTGACCGGACGCCTTTCGCCTAGGCCGTCCCTGGCCACGGGTTAGTGCTTTTGGACTCCCACTCACAGTCAGTGACCTCCTGTCACTGACTCTGCCCACTGTGCCGTGGGCGTTTGACGATGCCGCCACCACCAAACTCTACCATCAGCGTTTGGAACCGCTTATTATGTACCCTCAGGCTCCTACGTTGGCACCTGGAACCGCTGCTGCTGTGTATGCGTTTGACTAACTGCGGACACACCTCCTGTTTGGTGTCGGCTGTTCCCACCTGATCCCTCACAATGGACCAGGTCTGCACGGTAGCTGGCAGAGGGCTTGAACTTGGAGACACGGAGCCCTTACCCAGAACAGCAGGAGAACGGAATAGCGTTTTGGCGCAATTCTGTTGGTCGCAAGATTGAGGCAATTGAAGTAAAGGCAAACAGTGTTTATTTGCTCAATGTCTTAAAGAAGACCCTCCCTTCCGTCTGAAGGGGAATATCACACAGAAATCAAACAGCAATTCTCCACAAAGGATTTTCAAATATGTACCACATACAGGAATCTTATCAGCAGCTCTTCTCCTCAAAGAAGTTACAGGGTTGTACCACACACAGGGCTCACAGTCCCTCTTTTTATGTCATTCTTACACACAACATCACAGGGGGGCAAATCCACCCTGTGCTCCTTCCAGCCAATCAGGCTATCTTACAAAACATAATAAATACGTCTTACATTTCACAGAAATGAAATCAATTTCCTAGATACCACCCAAAAACATTTGGTTTCCTCAGCACAGACTGAGTTAGCATATACTGTTCTGAAAAGGTAAATATAATGCAAATTCCTATTACATTCATCTTTTCACATGTCTATGACTAAACCAGTTTGGGCTTTCTGAGTTTAACACCTTCTAAGCTCTTACACAACATAGAAGCTTCCTAACCACAAACAACTTGTCTTTTACAACTTTGCTTGGTATCGTATACAGACACACAGGAGTCTCCCTAGCCCGCATTACATAGGAAAGGCTTCTTCAGTCACCACCTAACCCCCCACTGCCAGGCTAGGGTAATTACCATATCCATCCCTAGGTGAGGCTGCCAGGCTAGGGTAATTACCATATCCATCCCTAGGTGAGAATGTCTAACCAGCAGTTTGTCTCCAAAGGTCAAGACATTTTACATTGCTTTAAGTGCATTTTCTCTACAAAATATACATGTAAAGTTTAAACCATATAGTGCATAGCCTATTAAACATACGTTGCTTCATGCACTTATGCATTGCAGATCAGCTACAGTGCATTACAGCAATACATATATACTTTAATACAGTTTATTATAAATCATGTGCAGTGTGCTTTTAAACTGTCCACTTTAACTGTTTCAGCGCTGGTCGCAGTGGGAGCTGGCTCTCCCTGTCCCTCAGCGGCCATGACACACTCTACCTACACTCCCCCAGTGCATCAAGTCCAGGCCGCTGCATATAAAACATTAAAAGCACACTTATCAACACTCAGCGCGTAGCGCAGAGTTTACATTTACAATGGGCGCCTTTTTGTCCTTTTAAAAATGGCGGCACAGCACTGGGGTTAACCCCTTCAGTGCTGTGGCAGCCATTAACCCCGTGTGGCCTGCCTCCGGCCACAGAGAGACTGTAGATAGATGTAGAAACCCCCCAGAGAGTGAAACTGTAGATAGATGTAGAAACCCCTATCGATACTATTTATAACCTCTATGCAATCCTGCCTATACCTTCTAAAATTGTCGCTATTTAGCGTAATGAGTCGCCCAGTAAATAAATGCTTTCAGACTTTGAGTGTGGCTCCAAAGCACAAAAAGTTATTATTCAATATAAAAACAGATGGTTACAAGCTGTGATCTAAAGACAATTAGCGCAAATAAATCATACAGACCCAAGGTACAGTTGTTACATACGCACGCGCTCTGGGCCCAGATACCGGCATCAGCAATAGAAAACTCCGTCAACAGCACAGCAAGGAGACTCTCGACTGGGGTCAGAGAGTGCACATATATACACTTACAGGGATAGGCAATACAATAGCACAGATTGGCATGATTCCATTGGTTCTTCTTAAAGGTGCTTTTGTTACAGGATAGTTCATAGGTCAATTCAAATGGACACAAGTCAGCCTCCAACAGCCCTTTGTAACCTTTTTTCCCGCTGCATGCTAATCTAAGCTGGTAACATTACAAAGTACATTTTAATGTTCTAACTCGCTATAGTCCATAGTTTGCAGACGCATGTTGCGATCTTCTCACCGATGATACCGAAAATATGTTGAGACACAGAGAATCAGTACAACACCAAACACGGTCTGCTTACCATGTACTAACCCTTAGATATCAAATAACCTGTATTTCACAACATTAATTACTGAATAAACTTTGAATATTACACTTTAATGCTAGGGAACCTTTCATGTAAGTGTGCAGTGTGTAAGTATTGGGGAATTGAGAAAAGACGCTAGTTAGCGCTGTGCGACTATGTGTTTTGTGGAGTACACCATGGTACGTGTTTTGCAGGTTTAATCAGTTTATGTTTTAGTGACTGTCTGTATTTATGTGGTGAGGACTTTTAACTTCTTCCTATTGCGTGGGAATCGCACAACATTATATAATAGCATCGCCGTATGTACTTATAATGGGCAAGATTCACTAAAAAGGCGCTGGGCGACCAATCGCAAAATGGTGTCTCATTGCCATTCGCAAAATGGCGTCGCCCCGATCTAATTTTAAACCGATCCTGTCTCAGCCAATTATCCGGCTTCGACACCCCCCAGAGACTGTAGATAGATGTAGAAACCCCCCAGAGAGTGAGACACTGTAGCTAAAGAGAAACCCACCAGTGTGATAGACTTTAGATAGATAGATGTAGAAACCCCCCAGAGATTGAGACTTCAGATACATTTAGAAACCCCCCAGAGAGAGACTGTATATAGATATGTGTAGAAACCCCCCAGAGTAAGACTGTAGATAGATACCTGTAGAAACCCCCCAAAGAGAGACTTTAGATAGATACATGTAGAAACCCCCCAGAGAGAGACTGTATATAGATACATGTAGAAACCCCCCAGAGACTGTAGATGTAGAAACCTCCCAGAGAGAGACTGTATATAGATACATGTAGAAACCCCCCAGAGAGAGACTGTATATAGATACATGTAGAAACCCCCCAGAGAGAGACTGTAGATAGATACATGTAGAAACCCCCCAGAGAGAGACTGTAGATAGATACATGTAGAAACCCCCCAGAGAGAGACTGTAGATAGATACATGTAGAAACCCCCCAGAGAGAGACTGTAGATAGATACATGTAGAAACCCCCCAGAGAGACTGTAGATGTAGAAACCCCCCAGAGAGAGACTGTATATAGATACATGTAGAAACCCCCCAAAGAGAGACTGTAGATAGATGTAGAAACCACAGAGACTGTAGCTAGATGTAGAAATCTCCCCAGAGACTGTAGATCGATGTAGAAATCTCCCCAGAGACTGTAGATCGATGTAGAAATCTCCCCAGAGAGTGAGACTGTAGATAGATTTAGAAAACCCCCAGAGAGAGAGACTGTAGATAGATCACATACACAACCAAAACCTACTCACTTGCTCTGTAGGATCCCAGCTATTCATCCTTCTGAGTGGGATCTCTCGGACCCACATTCAGGTCTCTCCCCCACGCTGCGTTCTCCCACCTCTGAGCTGCATCCCATCCCTCAGTCAGTTCAGCTTTGCTTCTGGTCAGCAGTGACAATGACAGAAGCTGTCTATTCTGTGTCCCCCCCGCCGGCTCATAAGAGCCATCCTCTGGTCGGAGCTGTAGATAGAGTGTCTGCCAGCTGGTACTGATCAGGGAGGGGGGGGGTCCCTTGGTATGCAGAAACCCCCCCTACATGCACTACTGTACAGCATATTCTAAGGTCAATATTAAGAACTACAACCCATTGGCTTATGATTCTATCACTAAAATAACCGTATTTTAATAACACACTCAAAAAAAATGCCATTCATTTTGTTAAAAAATGTACTCATTAAAAAAAAATGAGCTTTGGGGGCCCTCTGGGGTTAGGGGCCCTGAAGCTTAATCTTCATTCGTCTCACAGTAGATCCGCCCCTGGTTGCTGGTGCATTTTGTGGTTGCCATCAGATCTGCAGCTTTGTGTCTTCATAAAAGTCAGTAAGTCCGCGGTAACATTACAAATCACCAGTGTGTACTCAGGGCCCATAGTTCTGGTCGCGGCATAAGCCGGCAGAGGGCAGACGCAGAGAATGCGCTAATCATTCGTCTCTTATCTCCATCATCTGCTTCCCTATTTCTCTCCGCAGAATCGTCGCTGGAAGTGGAATGATGGATCCATGTACAACTACCGCTCTTGGCTATCGGGTCAGCCAGACAATCAAGGTGGCGTAGAACATTGTGGAGAGCTGACCTGCAGAGATAGTGAGTGACCTCCTATGTCCCTTGGACACTACAGTATCCTCATTACCCTATCTTCCTTCCAATAATAGACGGTGCAGCATACTTATACAAATATGTTTAGTTTCTATACCATACTTGCCAACTCTCCCTGATTGTCAGCATTCTCCCTGTAAACTCTATCAATCTCCCTGATTTCACCTTGCCCCCATTATGAAGCTGTTTTTAATATATATATATATACAGTCAGGTCCATAAATATTGGGACATTGACAGAATATTCATATTTTGGCCTCTATTCACCACCACAATGGCTTTGAAATGAAACAAACAAGATGTGCTTTACCTGCAGACTTTCAGATTTCATTTGAGGGTAATTACATCCAAATCAGGTGAACGGTGTAGGAATTACAATGGTTTCTATATGTGCCTCCCACCTTTTTAAGGGGCCAAAAGTAATGGGACAAACTAAACAATCCTAAATCTAACTTTCACTTTTTAATACTTTGTTGCAAATCCTTTGCAGGCAATTACAGCCTGAAGTCTGGTACGCATAGACATCACCAGACGCTGGGTTTCATCCCTGGTGATGCTCTGCCAGGCTTCTACTGCAAATGTCTTCAGTTCCTGCTTGTTCTTGGGGCATTTTCCCTTCAGTTTAGTCTTCATCAAGTGAAATGCATGCTCAATCGGATTCAGGTCAGGGGATGGACTTGGCCATTGCATAACATTCCACTTTTTAGCCTTAAAAAACTCTTTGGTTGCTTTTGCAATATGCTTCGGGTCATTGTCCATCTGCACTGTGAAGCGCCGTCCAATGAGTTCTGAAGCATTTGACTGAAAATGAGCATATATTGCCTGAAACACTTCAGAATTCATTCTGCTGCTTTTGTCAGCAGTCACATCATCAATAAATACAAGGGAACCAGTTCCATTGGCAGTCATACATGCCCACGCCATGACACTACCACCACCATGCTTCACTGATGAGGTGGTATGTTTTGGATCATGAGCAGTTCCTTTCCTTCTCTTCCCATCACTCTGGTACAAGTTGATCTTTGTCTCATCTGTCCATAGGATGTTGTTCCAGAACTGTAATGGCTTTTTTAGATGTTGTTTGGCAAACTCTAATCTGGTCTTCCTGTTTTTGAGGCTCACCAATGGTTTACATCTTGTGGTGAACCCTCTATATTCACTCTTGTGAAGTCTTCTCTTGATTGTTGACTTTGACACATATACACCTACCTCCTGGAGAGTGTTCTTTATTTGGCCAACTGTTGTGAAGGGGTTTTTCTTCACCAGGGAAATAATTCTTTTGTCATCCACCACAGTTGTTTTCCGTGGTCTTCCAGGTCTTTTGGTGTTGCTGAGCTCTCCGATGCGTTCTCTTTTTAAGAATGTTCCAAACAGTTGATTTGGCCACACCTAATGTTTTTGCTATCTCTCTGATGGGCTTGCTTCACTGATAGTGACAGCTCTTTGGATCTCATATTGAGAGTCGACATCAACTGATTCCAAATGCAAATGTCACACCTAGAATCAACTCCAGACCTTTTACCTGCTTAATTGATAATGAAATAACGAGGCAATAGCCCACACCTGTCCATGAAATAGCTTTTGAGTTGATAGTCCCATTACTTTTGGCCCCTTAAAAAGTGGGAGGCACATATTGAAACTGTTGTAATTCCTACACCGTTCACCTGATTTGGATGTAATTACCCTCAAATTAAATCTGAAAGTCTGCAGGTAAAGCACATCTTGTTTGTTTCATTTCAAAACCATTGTGGTGGTGAATAGAGGCCAAAATCTGAAAATTCTGTCAATGTCCCAATATTTATGAACCTGACTGTATGTATTTATATATATATATATATATATATATATATATATATACATACATTCAAATGGGATCAGTGATATAATTTCCCTGCATTGGTTTTAAGGCACAATGATCCCTATGGCTACATACATTTTCTGAAAAGTATCAGAGTGTTTTCATCAACAGATTGATCTTACTAACTGTTTTGGGGCTCATTTACATTTGGATGTAAGTCAGGTTTATGACACGCCCCTCAGATGTAGCAGTACACGCCCACTTTACCGCCTCGCTCATACGTGTTGCTTCACAATCTCCCTGAAATGCTTTTTCAAAAGTAGGCAATTATGTATGATACTAGTAATAGGCACCATGCTATGATGCAACCAGCTGGCCTTGTATGTAGCATCGCAGAGGATGGTGAGGAGGTCACCTCCTGAGAACACGTCAGTGCCGCAATGCTGATCACAGACCAAACCATAGCTCCAGGGACTGGAGGAAAGGAAGATTTACACAAAATGAACTCGCTATGGGGAACTCCCAGGTGGAAATGGTTTATGAATACTAGTAGACGATGAGGTGAATCCTCCGGCACGTGGTATCATGCAGCATCTGCAACGCCGAATAGGAGTCCTGGCGTGCTGCAAATGGGGGCAGGTTATACATTGTTATACTGCTCTATAAGGAGGTGGTCAGACCAGGCCTGGATTGTTTACTGTACAAAAATAGTGATTTATTACCATGAATAAATATATCTGAGATCAGTACAGACTTGTACAGGTAGTAAGGCCGCGCTGTGAGGTCAGTACAGACAGTAAGGCCGCGCTGTGAGATCAGTACAGACTTGTACAGGTAGTAAGGCCGCGCTGTGAGATCAGTACAGACGTGTACAGGTAGTAAGGCCGCGCTGTGAGGTCAGTACAGACGTGTACAGGTAGTAAGGCCACGCTGTGACGTCAGTACAGACTTGTACAGGTAGTAAGGCCGCGCTGTGAGGTCAGTACAGACGTGTACAGGTAGTAAGGCCGCGCTGTGAGGTCAGTACAGACTTGTACAGGTAGTAAGGCCGCGCTGTGAGGTCAGTACAGACTTGTACAGGTAGTAAGGCCGCGCTGTGAGGTCAGTACAGACTTGTACAGGTAGTAAGGCCGCGCTGTGAGGTCAGTACAGACTTGTACAGGTAGTAAGGCCGCGCTGTGAGGTCAGTACAGACGTGTACAGGTAGTAAGGCCGCGCTGTGAGGTCAGTACAGACGTGTACAGGTAGTAAGGCCGCGCTGTGAGGTCAGTACAGACTTGTACAGGTAGTAAGGCCGCGCTGTGAGGTCAGTACAGACTTGTACAGGTAGTAAGGCCGCGCTGTGAGGTCAGTACAGACTTGTACAGGTAGTAAGGCCGCGCTGTGAGGTCAGTACAGACTTGTACAGGTGGTAAGGCCGCGCTGTGATGTCAGTACAGACTTATCTTATTATGGTGGTGCCCTGGGACGGCTTGGCTGGGCCAGTTTTGGGGGGGGGTCCTGCGCTCTGGATTTGAACCCTAGTATGTTAGGGGCCTACCCGAAAGAGGTTACCTGGATATGGTGTGTAGGCCCATAACCTTGGCCATGATTATGCTAAAAACCTCTATTGATTGCAAAATTGTATTGCATTTATATATATTATTAATAATTTGGAGTTGTGCACCTGAGATTTGTCTGTTTCTGTGCCTGCAATTTGTCTCATCAGGTAGCAACTCCCATATATATATATATATATATATATTGTGACACAGTCAGATTAGGAGGTCCCTCTCCTGGGTAGGGGACTCCTTCCTTACACACACACACACAGCAGCAGGGAAGCAGCACACCAGTCTGGAAGCGAGTAGAAGCAGGTCGGCGCCAGTCTTTATTGTACAATGTCAGAAACATAAATATAAATCCTAGCCCTGTCGGGGCACTAACTTCACAGGTAGTTCCCTAACTACCAGAACCTGGCAGGGCCTAGTGCCCTCACCAGCAACAAAAGCACAGCACAACACTTACAGTTTAGGTTTTCAAGTGTCTCTGAGCAAACTCCCTGTCTGCTCTCCCAGGTGAGACAATCAGCCCTAAACACACTAGGCTTATATTGGCCACTCTCAGGTGGAAAACTAACAACCTGTTACCAGGCTGCGAGAACCAAAACCTGGAGTGGCCGTGGGTGGAGCCCTCCCTCTCCTCTCACCCACAACCCCCAGGTCCCAAACCGGCTTTTCAAAAAGCCGAAACTCAAACCTGCTACACTGCAGACTTTCTCCTGGGGGTTTAAAACACAAAAGACAGGAATCTGGGACAAATGTACCTGCCACAGACCACTTTACCAATGATCCTATCACATATCCCCCCCCTTTGTTTCGACCTGTGGGGCGGAACAACTGAAGCCCCCAAACAATGAACGCGTGACAACGCGTCAGCATTGGCCAGCTGGCTTCCTGGCCTGTGTTCCACTGAAAATTTAAAAGTTTGTAACGCCAAGAACCATCTTGTAATTCTCGCATTACTGTCCTTATTTTCAGACATCCACTTCAGAGGGGCATGGTCAGTGATCAATTTGAACTTTCTTCCGACCAAGTAGTACCTGAGAGCCTCTAACGCCCACTTTATGGCCAACGCCTCCTTCTCCACTGTGGCATAGTTTCTCTCATGTACATTCAACTTTCTGCTAAGATAGAAAATAGGGTGTTCCTCACCCTCCTTGTTCTGGGACAGGACCGCTCCTATACCTACTTCTGATGCATCGGTTTATACTATGAATTCCTTTTCAAAATTAGGAGTCATCAGGACTGGTTGGGAACACAACGCTACTTTCAACTCCTGAAAAGCTTTCTCTGCCTCAGGACTCCATTCTACCATGACTTTTTGTTTACCTTTGGTCAGGTCAGTCAGTGGGACTGCCATGGTGGCAAAGTTGGGTATAAACCTCCTGTAGTACCCCGTAATTCCCAAGAAGGCTCTCACCTGCTTCTTATTCAGAGGCCGTGGCCAGTTTTGTATGGCATCAACCTTATTGAGCTGAGGCTTTATCAGGCCTCTGCCAATGGTGTATCCCAGATATTTTACTTCCTCCATGCCTAGACAACACTTTTTTGGGTTGGCTGTCAAACCTGCCTTATAGATGGAGTCCAACACTGCTTGCACCCTGGGTAAGTGAGACTGCCAATCAGGACTATGAACGACCACGTCATCCAGATAAGCAGCCGCATACCGTCTATGGGGCCTTAGAACCCTGTCCATCATTCTTTGGAAGGTAGCAGGTGCCCCATGTAGCCCGAAGGGTAACAGCTTGTACTGAAACAAGCCCTCTGGCGCTGAAAAAGCTGTCTTTTGTTTGGCGCGCTCGGTTAACGGTACTTGCCAATACCCTTTGGTTAGGTCAAGAGTGGTTAAATACCTGGCCGTCCCTAGTCTCTCAATCAGTTCATCCACTCTTGGCATCGGGTAGGCATCGAATTTTGAAACACTGTTCAACTTTCGGAAGTCATTGCAGAAACGCACACTCCCGTCGGGCTTTGGAATCAACACAATGGGACTTGACCATTCACTATGTGATTCTTCAATAACCCCTAACTCTAGCATATTTTTCATTTCTTTCGACACCGATTCTCTTTGTGCTTCTGGTAACCTATAGGGCTTTAGATTAACTTTAACCCCTGGGTCAGTGATGATGTCATGTTTAATGACCGAGGTTTTCCCAGGTACGTCAGAGAACAGTACCCTATTTCTAATCAGAAACTCCTTGACCTCTTGTTGTTGAATTGCAGACAGGGTTTTTGCCACTGTCACTTCGGGAACTAAGGGCCCTGGACTTACTGGAGGGTCTCGGACGGCCGACAGTACCGTTCTATCTTTCCAGGGCTTTAACAGATTTATATGGTATATCTGTTCCGGCTTTCTTTTCCCCGGCTGGTAAACTTTGTAATTGACCTGCCCCACTCTTTCTAAGATTTCAAAGGGCCCTTGCCATTTAGCCAAAAGTTTATTTTCCACAGTGGGAACCAATACTAACACTCTGTCCCCAGGAGCAAAGCTGCGTAACCGAGCATTGCGGTTGTATACCCTCTGCTGTGCCTGTTGAGCCTGTTCCAGGTGCTCTCTCACTATCGGCACTACCGCAGCAATTCTCTCCTGCATTTGAGAAACATACTCAATCACCGTTTTGTAAGGACTAGACTGCCCCTCCCATGTCTCTTTGGCAGTGTCTCCCATACAACAAGTCGAAGGGTGAAAACCCGGTGGAGGACTGGGGAACTTCTCTTATGGCCAACAATAAATACGGCAATAAGTAGTCCCAATCCCTACCATCCTTGTCGACCACTTTCCTAAGCATGTGTTTTAACGTCTTGTTAAACCTTTCGACCAGCCCATCGGTTTGGGGGTGATAAACCGAAGTTCTTAACTGTTCGATTTTGAACAGTCGGCATAACGCTTTCATGACTTTGGACATAAACGGTGTACCCTGGTCAGTTAGTATCTCCTTGGGTATACCCAGCCTGCTAAAGACATGAACTAGCTCTCTGGCAATGGTCATGGTTGACGTATTGCGCAACGAGATCGCTTCTGGGTACCTGGTAGCGTAATCCATTATGATCAGAATATACTGGTGTCCCCTGGCAGACTTCATTAAGGGTCCAACCAAATCTATCGCTATTCTTTCAAACGGCACCTCTATGATAGGCAATGGAACTAGTGGACCCTTAAAATGTGGCCTAGGAGCATGATACTGACACTCAGGGCAGGATGCGCAAAAGTCAGATACCTCTTTATGAAGCCCGGGCCAGAAAAACCTCTGCATTATTCGCTCAGTGGTTTTCTCTACCCCTAGATGGCCTGCCGTTATATGACCATGGGCCAGATCCAACACTGTTCTTCTGTAGGCTTTGGGAACTATTAGTTGTTCCATAACATCTTCCCCCTTCTTAGTCACCTGATATAACAAATCCTGACACATTGCCATGTGGGGATAGGACAAAGGACTATCAGGGTCTACGGGTTTACCATCAACTACTTTTACATTCTCCCTGGCTTTTACCAAAGTAGGGTCATTCAACTGCTCGACGGCAAAGACCTTTCTGACCTCTAAATCAGGCAGACGATCACCTGGCCCAACAACACTTCCCACCTCAATGGGAGGCACATCAGTTGGCGGCGGGCCACCGTCACGTTCCGCATTCTCTAGTTCGCCAACCATAGTAGAAAAAGGGAATAACTCTGACTCAGAAGAAACTCCCTCCTCCACTACATCGACAACCTTCTCAAATGGATCGGGGTTGTTCACCTCTGGAACAAAACGGCTTTCCCACAACTTCCAGAAGTGAGCAAAGTCTCTCCCCAATATTGCATCGTACACCAGACCATGCACCAAACCCACAGAAACTATAGCAGAGCCACATGGTGTCTCGATGTTCACCTCGGCCGTAACATAATATGGAGTATCCCCATGTATGCAGGTCACACCAACAGTTTTCCCTGTATGCCTCAAGGGGTTCACCAGCTCAGCTTTTATAAGTGTCACCAAGCTACCAGAGTCTAACAGTGCCTCTACTCGGTTGCCATCTACAGTGAGTACACACATGTGCTTATCAGTCTCAGCCTGCCGGTCAGCCGTGCAGGCTATCTGTGCAAAGAAAGACCCCCTGCGGTAGACATGAGCAGTATCACATTGCATAGGTTCAGTTGTAAGTGCACAATTAGCGGCAATATGGCCGAAGCCACCACATCGGAAACACTGAGTCATATTAATGTCTAGTCTTTTTCTGGGCAAGAACCTTCCCGGCCTGGCAGGCCTGTCTCCAGGTTCTACACCCTCAGTCTTAGGTACATTCCACCGCCCAGCACCCTTCTCCCCTGGAACAGTCTTACCAGTGTCTCTGGGAGTTCGCCGGTGCGCCATCGGGGCTCGGTGGGGCATACTCATCAGCTCCTCAGCCGCCACGTACCTCTTCACCAGCTCGACCAACTGGTCCGCGGACTTAGGGTCTGCATGGCTCACCCACTTGCGCAGAGTCACAGGTAATGATCGCAGGTACCGGTCCATCACGACCCTTTCCACGATCTGTGGTCCCGTCAGCGTCTCGGGCTGTAGCCATTTTGAGGACAGATGGACGAGGTCATGCATCTGTGAACGTGGAGGCTTGTCCCTATGGAACTCCCAGCGGTGGACCCGTTGGGCATGAACAAAGGTGGTGACTCCAAAGCGAGTTAGGATCTCCTGTTTTAGTTTTTTAAAGTCCTTGGCATCAGCCAGGCATAAGTCGAAATAGGCCTTTTGTGGCTCCCCAGACAAAAAAGGTGCCACCAGACTTGCCCACTGCTCCTTGGGCCAACTCTCCCTTTCGGCCGTTCTTTCAAACGCGGTGAGATAGGCCTCCACATCATCGCCCCGAAGTCATCTTTTGGAGGAAGTGACTGGCTCGTACGGAGTGAGTGGGGGTGGGAGGACCAGTAGCAACATCTCTGGGCCGGGCGAGCAGGTGCTGTACCACCTCTTTTATGGCCTGGCAGGTTTCCTCGATGGCGACCTGTTGTTGCCTCTGGGCTGTCTCCAAGGCCAACAGTTGAACCCTGGTGGATTCCTGCTGAGCTCTGGTAGATTCCTGCTGAAGTTTGTTTGTCTCCTGCTGAGCTGCTGTAACTTGGAGCAAGGCCTTAATAATGTCCTCCTTTTTGTCCTGGGGTGTAGGTTGGAAGCTGAACCTTACCTCTCTGACCATTGGCTGACGCCTCCTCTATGGGACTCCAAGGACACAGCGTTATTTCCACACTTACAAATTGGGTGTCTGTCCCTTTAATTTTTAAATGGAAAGTTTTCCTCTTGCTGCAACTTCAGTGTGTGTGGTTGCCCGCATTCTCCACCATTTTGTGACACAGTCAGATTAGGAGGTCCCTCTCCTGGGTAGGGGACTCCTTCCTTACACACACACACAGCAGCAGGGAAGCAGCACATTAGTCTGGAAGCGAGTACAAGCAGGTCGGCGCCAGTCTTTATTGTACAATGTCAGAAACAAAGAAAACAAATATAAATCCTAGCCCTGTCGGGGCACTAACTTCACAGGTAGTTCCCTAACTACCAGAACCTGGCAGGGCCTAGTGCCCTCACCAGCAACAAAAGCACAGCACAACACTTACAGTTTAGGTTTTCAAGTGTCTCTGAGCAAACTCCCTGTCTGCTCTCCCAGGTGAGACAATCAGCCCTAAACACACTAGGCTTATATTGGCCACTCTCAGGTGGAAAACTAACAACCTGTTACCAGGCTGCGAGAACCAAAACCTGGCCGTGGGTGGAGCCCTCCCTCTCCTCTCACCCACAACCCCCAGGTCCCAAACCGGCTTTTCAAAAAGCCGAAACTCAAGCCTGCTACACTGCAGACTTTCTCCTGGGGGTTTAAAACACAAAAGACAGGAATCTGGGACAAATGTACCTGCCACAGACCACTTTACCAATGATCCTATCAATATATATATATATAGTCAGGTTGTGCAGTCCAGAAATCTTTCCCATATACATTTCCCAGTTCACCCAGCAGGTGCACAGGTGTATTCATTACTCACTGGCATTTTCCAGGACACCCAGCAGGTGCACAGGTGTATTCATTACTCACTGACACATTTCCCAGGAAATAAATTACAGCATACTAGGTTTATCTGGATGGACTTTAATTCATTGCATTATGTAACTATGATTCACCTGTCTGAAACTAATAATGTATTACATTCAGCCTAATGGG
Organism: Taudactylus pleione; assembly: GCA_031769625.1. NCBI lineage: Eukaryota > Metazoa > Chordata > Amphibia > Anura > Myobatrachidae > Taudactylus > Taudactylus pleione. The sequence goes on from JAUIMM010000976.1 coordinate 826,404, forward strand.
GCAGTTCACATACAATTCTATATTACCTTTGGATCTAAAGTGGTACTGCTGAGCGTCTGGATGCCCATGTTCTGTAATCTGCTTATATATGCACTAACGTTATGTGTGAAATACATTTTAATTAGAAATACAAACTAGCTGAGTTCTGACAAGTGTTCTAGATGGTTCCATTTTTACTTTATCAGGAAACGTACAGGAGTGAGGATGAGGAGAAGGCTGGGGGTTGCTGCCTCCGAGGGATCACTGAGGAATGAAATCCTCGGTGACCTATAGCAGGATATGGTGGGATGGACTGATCCTGCTCTCTGTATGCTGCCTCATTGTCACCATAGTCCTCACTATGAATGTGATACCAATGATATGGTTTCTGTTTTGCAGAGTTTGTGACTTGGAATGACAGCAACTGTAAACTGGCCAAGCAATACGTGTGTAAATACAAACCCTAAGCCACAAACCCTATACCCTACTCATCCCATCACCAGAAGGCCCACCCAGGAACCACGTGCGGGGGAATATGTACAGGAGGAGGAATCGTGGCAACATCACTGCTCAGATCCCAGAGGAACTGGGGAGAATCTTCCCACAAATAGCCACAGAGTACTAATAAATCATTAGCTTGTACAGGCCTCGTGTTCCTGGTCTTATTACCACTTACTGTATATACTGTACATGCCTCGTGTTCCTGGTCTTATTACCACTTACTGTATATACTGTACACGCCTCGTGTTCCTGGTCTTATTACCACTTACTGTATATACTGTACATGCCTTGTGTTCCTGGTCTTATTACCACTTAATGTATATACTGTACATGCCTCGTGTTCCTGGTCTTATTACCACTTACTGTATATACTGTACAGGCCTCGTGTTCCTGGTCTTATTACCACTTACTGTATATACTGTACATGCCTCGTGTTCCTGGTCTTACCACTTGCTGTATGTACATAGTGCAGCCATATGTCATAAAACCAACATAAGGGCTAATACAGGAATACTTTACTCCAAGCACAGTAACATATTGTACTATTACCATATAAAGGAATCAGTGTCACCTGTGCACCCAGAGAGCTGAACATTCATTTAATGAGAGCTCCAGCCATGGGGGCTGCTTTGGGAATCTACAGTACAGTGCGCCCTCCCATACAGAGTTCTCTTTCTCTTACTACAGTACAGTGCGCCCTCCCATACATAGTTCTCTTTCTCTTACTACAGTACAGTACACCCTCCCATACAGAGTTCTCTTTCTCTTACTACAGTACAGTGCGCCCTCCCATACAGAGTTCTCTTTCTCTTACTACAGTACAGTGCACCCTCCCATACAGAGTTCTCTTTCTCTTACTACAGCACAGTGCACCCTCCCATACAGAGTTCTCTTTCTCTTACTACAGCACAGTGCACCCTCCCATACAGAGTTCTCTTTCTCTTACTACAGTACAGTGCACCCTCCCATACAGAGTTCTCTTTCTCTTACTACAGTACAGTGCACCCTCCCATCACGAGTTCTCTTTCTCTTACTACAGTACAGGGCGCCCTCCCATACAGAGTTCTCTTTCTCTAACTACAGTACAGTGCGCCCTCCCATACCGAGTTCTCTTACTACAATACAGTGCGCCCTCCCATACCGAGTTCTCGTTCTCTTACTACAGTACAGTGCGCCCTCCCATACCTAGTTCTCTTTCTCTTACTACAGCACAGTGCACCCTCCCATACAAAGTTCTCTTTCTCTTACTACAGCACAGTGCACCCTCCCATACAGAGTTATTTTTCTTACTACAATACAGTGCACCCTCCCATACAGAGTTCTCTTTCTCTTACTACAGTACAGTGCACCCTCCCATCACGAGTTCTCTTTCTTTTACTACAGTACAGAGCACCCTCCCATACAGTTCTTTCTTTTACTACAAATGAAACACCAGCACTTCTAGCTTAGAGACAATACGAATAGTGAAATGTCACCATTACGGCACTACCCCTAAGATAGCATGATATTATCAGTAAGTAGCTACAGATCAGGGATCTCTCCCCTGCTGTGTCCCAGAACAGGGTATGGCAGACCCCACAGCCAGCTAACCACCCACTAAGACCCCCTGCAAGAAGCATAGTATGCCCCCATTAAGCACACAAGTGAAGCCTCTTCTGGACAGTAAACCTTGTGGAACGTAATTAAGTAAAAAAGGCTCCTACGTGTCAGCTAACACCTAGACATGGCATCACCAGCCTTATCACTAACCTAGCCAGCCTGCTCCCTGCAGCCATTGCCCACGGTACCTTGCGGAAGGGTACGGAAGAATGAATTGGAAAAGATAGTTCTCAGTAGTTGCTCCCATAGTATTTCAATAAATGTTTCTCTTACCTTGCAATACAAGAAGGCAGTACCACCAAGTATGAAGGGACCAAGAATCATAAAACCCTGTCCCAGCAATGCGGTTACTACAGGGCAGTTTCTAGGGGTATGGGCTGATAGTGCCAAAAGGCAAAATGCACCCCCCCTCAAACATAAGACAGTAATTTTGCACGCACCGAACACACGCTCGCCCTGGAGAAGGGGCGTGGCCTCATGAAAAGGGGGTGTGGCCTCAAAAGTAAAGACTTCTTTATGAGTAAATTACGTTAATATAACCAAAGGATTAGGGACAGCAAAACCAACTGCTGCTTTCCTGACAAATAATAAAGCTCCCCACAGAGATTCATAACATCGCTCCCCACAGAGACAAATAACAACTCTCCCCACAGAAACACATAACATCTCTCCCCACAGAGAGAAACATCGCTCCCCACAGAGATACGTAGCATCGCTCCCCACAGAGATACGTAGCATCGCTCCCCACAGAGATACGTAGCATCGCTCCCCACAGAGATACGTAGCATCGCTCCCCACAGAGATACGTAGCATCGCTCCCCACAGAGATACGTAGCATCGCTCCCCACAGAGATACGTAGCATCGCTCCCCACAGAGATACGTAGCATCGCTCCCCACAGAGATACGTAGCATCGCTCCCCACAGAGATACGTAGCATCGCTCCCCACAGAGATACGTAGCATCGCTCCCCACAGAGATACGTAGCATCGCTCCCCACAGAGATACGTAGCATCGCTCCCCACAGAGATACGTAGCATCGCTCCCCACAGAGATACGTAGCATCGCTCCCCACAGAGATACGTAGCATCGCTCCCCACAGAGATACGTAGCATCGCTCCCCACAGAGACAAATAACATCTCTCCCCACAGAAACACATAACATCTCTCCCCACAGAGACAAATAACATCGCTCCCCACAGAGACAAATAACATCTCTCTCCACAGAGATACATAGCATCTCTCCCCACAGAGACAAATAACATCGCTCCCCACAGAGACAAATAACATCGCTCCCCACAGAGACAGATAACATCTCTCTCCACAGAGACAGATAACATCTCTCTCCACAGAGATACATAGCATCTCTCCCCACAGAGACAAATAACATCTCTCCCCACAGAGACAAATAACATCTCTCCCCACAGAGACAAATAACATCTCTCCCCACAGAGACAAATAACATCTCTCCCCACAGAGACAAATAACATCGCTCCCCACAGAGATACATAGCATCTCTCACCACAGAGACAAATAACAACTCTCCCCACAGAGATACATAGCATCTCTCCCCACAGAGACAAATAACATCTCTCCCCACAGAGACAAATAACATCTCTCCCCACAGAGACAAATAACATCGCTCCCCACAGAGACAAATAACATCGCTCCCCACAGAGATACATAGCATCTCTCACCACAGAGACAAATAACAACTCTCCCACAGAGACAAATAACATTGCTCCCCACAGAGACAAATAACATCTCTCCCCAGAGATACATAACAACGCTCCCCACAGAGATACATAGCATCGCTCCCCACAGAGATACATAGCATCGCTCCCCACAGAGATACATAGCATCGCTCCCCACAGAGATACATAGCATCGCTCCCCACAGAGATACATAGCATCGCTCCCCACAGAGACAAATAACATCTCTCCCCACAGAGATAAATAACAACGCTCCCCACAGAGATAAATAACAACGCTCCCCACAGAAACACATAACATCTCTCCCCACAGAGACAAATAACATTGCTCCCCACAGAGATACATAGCATCTCTCACCACAGAGACAAATAACATCGCTCCCCACAGAGACAAATAACATCTCTCCCCACAGAGACAAATAACATCTCTCCCCAGAGAGATACATAGTATCGCTCCCCACAGAGATACATAGCATCGCTCCCCACAGAGATACATAGCATCGCTCCCCACAGAGATACATAGCATCGCTCCCCACAGAGATACATAGCATCGCTCCCCACAGAGACAAATGACATCACTCACCAGAGACAAATGACATTGCTCACCACAGAGACAAATGACATCGCTCCCCACCTCATACACTGCCCCCCCCCCCCCCCCCCCAGTCACAGGACATGTACATCCCTATAATACCTGACAGACCCCTCTCCTACTACCCCCATGTGATGTCACCTCATACACTGCCCCCTCCCCCAGGACATGTAAATCCCCATATTACCTGAGAGACCCCCTACTACTGCCCCCATGTGATGTCACCTCATACACTGCCCCCACCCCCCAGTCACAGGACATGTACATCCCATATTACCTGACAGACCCCCTACTACTGCCCCCATGTGATGTCACCTCATACACTGCCCCCACCCCCAGAATATATACAACCCCTTATTACCTCCCCATGTGACGTCATGCCGCCCCTCCCACTCCCTTACTATTGGGTATCACACAGCTCTTGGAAACGTAGATGACGTGCAGCCGCGTAAGATGACGTCACTGTCCCGCCCCCTGTGGTTGACGTGTCACCGTACATAAGATGGCGGCTGGCCGGGGCACAGCGGATTCGGGGTGTGAGAGGCGGCACCGCCCAGATCAGGGTAGTGATGATGGCGCTGCCCATAACTGACATGGCGGCCGGAGAGGGGTCACGTGCTGCTGGCGGGAGGTTTGAATTTTGCGTGTCTGCCCCGGAAGTTGTCAGACGGATCCCGATGTTCTCAGTGAGGGGGGTGAGTTCTGTGTTATATATACTGTATATACTGTCACCATCCCCTATAGGGACATATATAGTATACACCCCTGCTATACATATACATTGTGTAATGGGGGTGACGCCTGTGTTATATATACTGTCACCATCCCCTATAGGGACATATATAGTATACACCCCTGCTATACATATACATTGTGTAATGGGGGTGACGCCTGTGTTATATATACTGTATATACTGTCACCATCCCCTATAGGGACATATATAGTATACACCCCTGCTATACATATACATTGTGTAATGGGGGTGACGCCTGTGTTATATATACTGTATATACTGTCACCATCCCCTATAGGGACATATATAGTATACACCCCTGCTATACATATACATTGTGTAATGGGGGTGACGCCTGTGTTATATATACTGTATATACTGTCTCCATCCCCTATAGGGACATATATAGTATACACCCCTGCTATACATATACATTGTGTAATGGGGGTGACGCCTGTGTTATATATACTGTATATACTGTCACCATCCCCTATAGGGACATATATAGTATACACCCCTGCTATACATATACATTGTGTAATGGGGGTGACTCCTGTGTTATATATACTGTATATACTGTCACCATCCCCTATAGGGACATATATAGTATACACCCCTGCTATACATATACATTGTGTAATGGGGGTAACTCCTGTGTTATATATACTGTATATACTGTCACCATCCCCTATAGGGACATATATAGTATACTCCCCTGCTATACATATACATTGTGTAATGGGGGTGACGCCTGTGTTATATATACTGTCTCCATCCCCTATAGGGACATATATAGTATACACCCCTGCTATACATATACATTGTGTAATGGGGGTGACGCCTGTGTTATATATACTGTATATACTGTCGCCATCCCCTATAGGGACATATATAGTATACTCCCCTGCTATACATATACATTGTGTAATGGGGGTGACGCCTGTGTTATATATACTGTCTCCATCCCCTATAGGGACATATATAGTATACACCCCTGCTATACATATACATTGTGTAATGGGGGTGACGCCTGTGTTATATATACTGTATATACTGTCACCATCCCCTATAGGGACATATATAGTATACACCCCTGCTATACATATACATTGTGTAATGGGGGTGACGCCTGTGTTATATATACTGTATATACTGTCACCATCCCCTATAGGGACATATATAGTATACACCCCTGCTATACATATACATTGTGTAATGGGGGTGACGCCTGTGTTATATATACTGTATATACTGTCTCCATCCCCTATAGGGACATATATAGTATACACCCCTGCTATACATATACATTGTGTAATGGGGGTGACGCCTGTGTTATATATACTGTATATACTGTCACCATCCCCTATAGGGACATATATAGTATACACCCCTGCTATACATATACATTGTGTAATGGGGGTGACTCCTGTGTTATATATACTGTATATACTGTCACCATCCCCTATAGGGACATATATAGTATACACCCCTGCTATACATATACATTGTGTAATGGGGGTGACTCGTGTTATATATACTGTATATACTGTCACCATCCCCTATAGGGACATATATAGTATACACCCCTGCTATACATATACATTGTGTAATGGGGGTAACTCCTGTGTTATATATACTGTATATACTGTCACCATCCCCTATAGGGACATATATAGTATACTCCCCTGCTATACATATACATTGTGTAATGGGGGTGACGCCTGTGTTATATATACTGTCTCCATCCCCTATAGGGACATATATAGTATACACCCCTGCTATACATATACATTGTGTAATGGGGGTGACGCCTGTGTTATATATACTGTATATACTGTCACCATCCCCTATAGGGACATATATAGTATACTCCCCTGCTATACATATACATTGTGTAATGGGGGTGACGCCTGTGTTATATATACTGTCTCCATCCCCTATAGGGACATATATAGTATACACCCCTGCTATACATATACATTGTGTAATGGGGGTGACGCCTGTGTTATATATACTGTATATACTGTCACCATCCCCTATAGGGACATATATAGTATACACCCCTGCTATACATATACATTGTGTAATGGGGGTGACGCCTGTGTTATATATACTGTATATACTGTCACCATCCCCTATAGGGACATATATAGTATACACCCCTGCTATACATATACATTGTGTAATGGGGGTGACGCCTGTGTTATATATACTGTATATACTGTCACCATCCCCTATAGGGACATATATAGTATACACCCCTGCTATACATATACATTGTGTAATGGGGGTGACGCCTGTGTTATATATACTGTATATACTGTCACCATCCCCTATAGGGGACATATATAGTATACACCCCTGCTATACATATACATTGTGTAATGGGGGTAACTCCTGTGTTATATATACTGTATATACTGTCACCATCCCCTATAGGGGACATATATAGTATACTCCCCTGCTATACATATACATTGTGTAATGGGGGTGACGCCTGTGTTATATATACTGTATATACTGTCACCATCCCCTATAGGGACATATATAGTATACACCCCTGCTATACATATACATTGTGTAATGGGGGTGACGCCTGTGTTATATATACTGTATATACTGTCACCATCCCCTATAGGGACATATATAGTATACACCCCTGCTATACATATACATTGTGTAATGGGGGTGACGCCTGTGTTATATATACTGTATATACTGTCACCATCCCCTATAGGGGACATATATAGTATACACCCCTGCTATACATATACATTGTGTAATGGGGGTAACTCCTGTGTTATATATACTGTATATACTGTCACCATCCCCTATAGGGACATATATAGTATACTCCCCTGCTATACATATACATTGTGTAATGGGGGTGACGCCTGTGTTATATATACTGTCTCCATCCCCTATAGGGACATATATAGTATACACCCCTGCTATACATATACATTGTGTAATGGGGGTGACGCCTGTGTTATATATACTGTATATACTGTCACCATCCCCTATAGGGACATATATAGTATACACCCCTGCTATACATATACATTGTGTAATGGGGGTGACGCCTGTGTTATATATACTGTATATACTGTCACCATCCCCTATAGGGACATATATAGTATACACCCCTGCTATACATATACATTGTGTAATGGGGGTGACGCCTGTGTTATATATACTGTCACCATCCCCTATAGGGACATATATAGTATACACCCCTGCTATACATATACATTGTGTAATGGGGGTGACTCCTGTGTTATATATACTGTATATACTGTCACCATCCCCTATAGGGACATATATAGTATACACCCCTGCTATACATATACATTGTGTAATGGGGGTGACGCCTGTGTTATATGTACTGTATATACTGTCACCATCCCCTATAGGGGACATATATAGTATACACCCCTGCTATACATATACATTGTGTAATGGGGGTGACTCCTGTGTTATATATACTGTATATACTGTCACCATCCCCTATAGGGACATATATAGTATACTCCCCTGCTATACATATACATTGTGTAATGGGGGTGACTCCTGTGTTATATATACTGTATATACTGTCACCATCCCCTATAGGGACATATATAGTATACACCCCTGCTATATATATACATTGTGTAATGGGGGTGACTCCTGTGTTATATATACTGTATATACTGTCACCATCCCCTATAGGGACATATATAGTATACACCCCTGCTATACATATACATTGTGTAATGGGGGTGACTCCTGTGTTATATATACTGTATATACTGTCACCATCCCCTATAGGGACATATATAGTATACACCCCTGCTATACATATACATTGTGTAATGGGGGTGACTCCTGTGTTATATATACTGTATATACTGTCACCATCCCCTATAGGGACATATATAGTATACACCCCTGCTATACATATACATTGTGTAATGGGGGTGACTCCTGTGTTATATATACTGTATATACTGTCACCATCCCATATAGGGACATATATAGTATACACCCCTGCTATACATATACATTGTGTAATGGGGGTGACGCCTGTGTTATATATACTGTATATACTGTCACCATCCCCTATAGGGACATATATAGTATACACCCCTGCTATACATATACATTGTGTAATGGGGGTGACTCCTGTGTTATATATACTGTATATACTGTCACCATCCCCTATAGGGACATATATAGTATACACCCCTGCTATACATATACATTGTGTAATGGGGGTGACTCCTGTGTTATATATACTGTATATACTGTCACCATCCCCTATAGGGACATATATAGTATACACCCCTGCTATACATATACATTGTGTAATGGGGGTGACTCCTGTGTTATATATACTGTATATACTGTCACCATCCCCTATAGGGGACATATATAGTATACACCCCCTGCTATACATATACATTGTGTAAGGGGGGTGACTCCTGTGTTATATATACTGTATATACTGTCACCATCCCCTATAGGGACATATATAGTATACACCCCTGCTATACATATACATTGTGTAATGGGGGTGACTCCTGTGTTATATATACTGTCACCATCCCCTATAGGGGACATATATAGTATACACCCCTGCTATACATATACATTGTGTAATGGGGGTGACTCCTGTGTTATATATACTGTATATACTGTCACCATCCCCTATAGGGACATATATAGTATACACCCCTGCTATACATATACATTGTGTAATGGGGGTGACTCCTGTGTTATATATACTGTATATACTGTCACCATCCCCTATAGGGACATATATAGTATACACCCCTGCTATACATATACATTGTGTAATGGGGGTGACTCCTGTGTTATATATACTGTATATACTGTCACCATCCCCTATAGGGACATATATAGTATACACCCCTGCTATACATATACATTGTGTAATGGGGGTGACTCCTGTGTTATATATACTGTATATACTGTCACCATCCCCTATAGGGACATATATAGTATACACCCCTGCTATACATATACATTGTGTAATGGGGGTGACGCCTGTGTTATATATACTGTATATACTGTCTCCATCCCCTATAGGGACATATATAGTATACACCCCTGCTATACATATACATTGTGTAATGGGGGTGACGCCTGTGTTATATATACTGTATATACTGTCACCATCCCCTATAGGGACATATATAGTATACACCCCTGCTATACATATACATTGTGTAATGGGGGTGACGCCTGTGTTATATATACTGTATATACTGTCACCATCCCCTATAGGGACATATATAGTATACACCCCTGCTATACATATACATTGTGTAATGGGGGTGACGCCTGTGTTATATATACTGTCTCCATCCCCTATAGGGACATATATAGTATACACCCCTGCTATACATATACATTGTGTAATGGGGGTGACGCCTGTGTTATATATACTGTATATACTGTCACCATCCCCTATAGGGACATATATAGTATACACCCCTGCTATACATATACATTGTGTAATGGGGGTGACGCCTGTGTTATATATACTGTATATACTGTCACCATCCCCTATAGGGACATATATAGTATACACCCCTGCTATACATATACATTGTGTAATGGGGGTGACGCCTGTGTTATATATACTGTCACCATCCCCTATAGGGACATATATAGTATACACCCCTGCTATACATATACATTGTGTAATGGGGGTGACTCCTGTGTTATATATACTGTATATACTGTCACCATCCCCTATAGGGACATATATAGTATACACCCCTGCTATACATATACATTGTGTAATGGGGGTGACGCCTGTGTTATATATACTGTATATACTGTCACCATCCCCTATAGGGACATATATAGTATACTCCCCTGCTATACATATACATTGTGTAATGGGGGTGACTCCTGTGTTATATATACTGTATATACTGTCACCATCCCCTATAGGGACATATATAGTATACACCCCTGCTATACATATACATTGTGTAATGGGGGTGACTCCTGTGTTATATATACTGTATATACTGTCACCATCCCCTATAGGGACATATATAGTATACACCCCTGCTATACATATACATTGTGTAATGGGGGTGACTCCTGTGTTATATATACTGTATATACTGTCACCATCCCCTATAGGGACATATATAGTATACACCCCTGCTATACATATACATTGTGTAATGGGGGTGACTCCTGTGTTATATATACTGTATATACTGTCACCATCCCCTATAGGGACATATATAGTATACACCCCTGCTATACATATACATTGTGTAATGGGGGTGACTCCTGTGTTATATATACTGTATATACTGTCACCATCCCATATAGGGACATATATAGTATACACCCCTGCTATACATATACATTGTGTAATGGGGGTGACGCCTGTGTTATATATACTGTATATACTGTCACCATCCCCTATAGGGACATATATAGTATACACCCCTGCTATACATATACATTGTGTAATGGGGGTGACTCCTGTGTTATATATACTGTATATACTGTCACCATCCCCTATAGGGACATATATAGTATACACCCCTGCTATACATATACATTGTGTAATGGGGGTGACTCCTGTGTTATATATACTGTATATACTGTCACCATCCCCTATAGGGACATATATAGTATACACCCCTGCTATACATATACATTGTGTAATGGGGGTGACTCCTGTGTTATATATACTGTATATACTGTCACCATCCCCTATAGGGGACATATATAGTATACACCCCCTGCTATACATATACATTGTGTAATGGGGGTGACTCCTGTGTTATATATACTGTATATACTGTCACCATCCCCTATAGGGACATATATAGTATACACCCCTGCTATACATATACATTGTGTAATGGGGGTGACTCCTGTGTTATATATACTGTATATACTGTCACCATCCTCTATAGGGGACATATATAGTATACACCCCTGCTATACATATACATTGTGTAATGGGGGGTGACTCCTGTGTTATATATACTGTATATACTGTCACCATCCCCTATAGGGACATATATAGTATACACCCCTGCTATACATATACATTGTGTAATGGGGGGTGACTCCTGTGTTATATATACTGTATATACTGTCACCATCCCATATAGGGACATATATAGTATACACCCCTGCTATACATATACATTGTGTAATGGGGGTGACTCCTGTGTTATATATACTGTATATACTGTCACCATCCCCTATAGGGACATATATAGTATACACCCCTGCTATACATATACATTGTGTAATGGGGGGTGACTCCTGTGTTATATATACTGTATATACTGTCACCATCCCCTATAGGGACATATATAGTATACACCCCTGCTATACATATACATTGTGTAATGGGGGGTGACTCCTGTGTTATATATACTGTATATACTGTCACCATCCCATATAGGGACATATATAGTATACACCCCTGCTATACATATACATTGTGTAATGGGGGTGACTCCTGTGTTATATATACTGTATATACTGTCACCATCCCCTATAGGGACATATATAGTATACACCCCTGCTATACATATACATTGTGTAATGGGGGGTGACTCCTGTGTTATATATACTGTATATACTGTCACCATCCCCTATAGGGGACATATATAGTATACACCCCTGCTATACATATACATTGTGTAATGGGGGTGAGTCCTGTGTTATATATACTGTATATACTGTCACCATCCCCTATAGGGACATATATAGTATACACCCCTGCTATACATATACATTGTGTAATGGGGGTGACGCCTGTGTTATATATACTGTATATACTGTCACCATCCCCTATAGGGGACATATATAGTATACACCCCTACTATACATATATTGTGTAATGGGGGTGACTCCTGTGTTATATATACTGTATATACTGTCACCATCCCATATAGGGACATATATAGTATACACCCCTGCTATACATATACATTGTGTAATGGGGGTGACTCCTGTGTTATATATACTGTATATACTGTCACCATCCCCTATAGGGACATATATAGTATACACCCCTGCTATACATATACATTGTGTAATGGGGGGTGACTCCTGTGTTATATATACTGTATATACTGTCACCATCCCCTATAGGGGACATATATAGTATACACCCCTGCTATACATATACATTGTGTAATGGGGGTGACTCCTGTGTTATATATACTGTATATACTGTCACCATCCCCTATAGGGACATATATAGTATACACCCCTGCTATACATATACATTGTGTAATGGGGGTGACTCCTGTGTTATATATACTGTATATACTGTCACCATCCCCTATAGGGACATATATAGTATACACCCCTGCTATACATATACATTGTGTAATGGGGGTGACGCCTGTGTTATATATACTGTATATACTGTCACCATCCCCTATAGGGGACATATATAGTATACACCCCTGCTATACATATACATTCTGTAATGGGGGTGACGCCTGTGTTATATATACTGTATATACTGTCACCATCCCATATAGGGGACATATATAGTATACACCCCTGCTATACATATACATTGTGTAATGGGGGTGACTCCTGTGTTATATATACTGTATATACTGTCACCATCCCCTATAGGGGACATATATAGTATACACCCCTGCTATACATATACATTGTGTAATGGGGGTGACGCCTGTGTTATATATACTGTATATACTGTCACCATCCCCTATAGGGACATATATAGTATACACCCCTGCTATACATATACATTGTGTAATGGGGGTGACTCCTGTGTTATATATACTGTATATACTGTCACCATCCCCTATAGGGACATATATAGTATACACCCCTGCTATACATATACATTGTGTAATGGGGGTGACTCCTGTGTTATATATACTGTATATACTGTCACCATCCCATATAGGGGACATATATAGTATACACCCCTGCTATACATATACATTGTGTAATGGGGGTGACTCCTGTGTTATATATACTGTATATACTGTCACCATCCCCTATAGGGACATATATAGTATACTCCCCTGCTATACATATACATTGTGTAATGGGGGTGACTCCTGTGTTGTATATACTGTCACCATCCCCTATAGGGACATATATAGTATACACCCCTGCTATACATATACATTGTGTAATGGGGGTGACTCCTGTGTTATATATACTGTATATACTGTCACCATCCCCTATAGGGACATATATAGTATACACCCCTGCTATACATATACATTGTGTAATGGGGGTGACTCCTGTGTTATATATACTGTATATACTGTCACCATCCCATATAGGGGACATATATAGTATACACCCCTGCTATACATATACATTGTGTAATGGGGGTGACTCCTGTGTTATATATACTGTATATACTGTCACCATCCCCTATAGGGGACATATATAGTATACACCCCTGCTATACATATACATTGTGTAATGGGGGTGACGCCTGTGTTATATATACTGTATATACTGTCACCATCCCCTATAGGGACATATATAGTATACACCCCTGCTATACATATACATTGTGTAATGGGGGTGACTCCTGTGTTATATATACTGTATATACTGTCACCATCCCCTATAGGGGACATATATAGTATACACCCCTGCTATACATATACATTGTGTAATGGGGGTGACTCCTGTGTTATATATACTGTATATACTGTCACCATCCCCTATAGGGGACATATATAGTATACACCCCTGCTATACATATACATTGTGTAATGGGGGTGACTCCTGTGTTATATATACTGTATATACTGTCACCATCCCCTATAGGGGACATATATAGTATACACCCCTGCTATACATATACATTGTGTAATGGGGGTGACGCCTGTGTTATATATACTGTATATACTGTCACCATCCCCTATAGGGACATATATAGTATACACCCCTGCTATACATATACATTGTGTAATGGGGGTGACGCCTGTGTTATATATACTGTATATACTGTCACCATCCCCTATAGGGACATATATAGTATACACCCCTGCTATACATATACATTGTGTAATGGGGGTGACTCCTGTGTTATATATACTGTCTCCATCCCCTATAGGGACATATATAGTATACACCCCTGCTATACATATACATTGTGTAATGGGGGTGACTCCTGTGTTATATATACTGTATATACTGTCACCATCCCATATAGGGGACATATATAGTATACACCCCTACTATACATATATTGTGTAATGGGGTGACTCCTGTTTTATATATATATATATACTGTATATACTGTCACCATCCCCTATAGGGGATAATATCTATAGATAAATAAAACTTAACTTCTATTGTATCCAATATATATTCAAAAATAAAAATTACGGCTGTTTTGGTAGGAAACTACTCCTAACGAAATATCATGCCAATAGGTCTAAACAATTAACCACTAGTCTTCAGAAACCATCTGCGGAGGACGTGTGGAGACCAGAATGTGGTTCTCATGTTATTGTTTGTATCACCATCCCAGATTTTCTGAAGAAGATTTAGCAGCTCTATACATTTTGGAAGATCTGGAAGACTAATCAAACAATCCACCCAAGACCCAAGGGAACAGACCTATGTGTAGAAAAAGATCAAATTTCTTACCACAGGGTAAAGTTTTTAGACGTACGGGTCTTTATGAGTTTGGTTGCAAAAGATCTAGGTAAATTACATACTAACAGTTATAGAATATCTTGTCATGGAAGGAATCTCCATTATAGACAGGCAGGCTTTGGATGAAATTAATAATTGGGGTGATGTAGTCCCAAAAACCCTAGGATATAGCGGGGAACATTGTTATCTGGCCAAAGGACCTTTACATGAAAGAGGCATACAAACCATTGGAAGATGGCAAATGCTATAAGAGAGTCCTCTTTAATCCGACAGATAATTTTATAATTTACTATGCCAGAATCATTGGGTTTAAAGGATGGTGTCATCAACAAGTCAGAACATGATAACTTTTTATCTACTTTTGAAGATGCACAAAAATCTGCTTGAACCACCTGGCCAAGCCCAGTGTGTCCAGGATTGGGGGACTCCTGGATAATGCCAGTAACATCTTAGATGCACGCTTAAGACAACATGTACTTGAATTACCATCATATGTACAGGGCACTGCAGATCTCCTAAGAAAGATACATGATGTAAAGCTAGGGGACAACCACTTTCTTGTCAGCTTAGATGTAGAGTCTCTTTACACCAGCATAGACCATAATCAAGGCATCAAAGCGATCATTTTTCCTGACCATGGAGGATTTCAACGAATTTCATGAGTTCTTATTAGAACTATTACATTGTGTTTCAATTATTTCACCTCCGATGACAAATTTTACGTACAGCGCCAAGGTACTGCCATGGGAAGTACCTGCGCACAAGCCTATGCCGACCTTTTTTTGGGTTGGTGGGAGAGGGAATATGTATTCAGTGACCAAAACGAATCCCCTACCAAAATAATAACTTTGTGGCTAAGTTAGATAGACGACGTGTTTGTAATATGGGAAGGTGACAAATTCTTTCAAAGACTTTGTGCAAATTCTGAATGACAATGATGTCAACCTAATATTGACGTTTGATATCAGTAAGAACCAGATTTCTTACCTCAACCTTCTCATTTAGGACAAACTAACACGATCGAAACTACCACCAAATCTTTTACATTTCTCTAGCTCTCTAATTCCCTCCCAACCCTGCGTAATATAACGAAAGACCCTGCGTAATATAACGAAAGGAGAATTTCTCACCTTAAGAGGAACTGTTCAAATGAGGACACGTATAAGATCAAGTGTCAGGAACTTGCCATCAACCTCAAAGAACGAGGATACAGTGGGAGGTCCATCAAAAAGGCTAAAGCCTTTACAGATGACACCAACAGAGATTCTCTCATTTTTAGATAAAAGGAACAATCTTCGGATAAGAATGACACCACCAGGTTTGTAGGGGACTGTGAAGAATGGGCAATCCTACACTGGCCCATTCTCCTTACGGACACGGTGTTAGCTAAGCACCTAAAGGATAAGGTGGCTATAAGCTGGAGGAGATCTCCCAATCTAATGCTGCATACACACTGTACAACCTGCACATCCATATATATCGCTGATAGATTTCCCCCAACTTTCTGTAGTGCAGGGCAAACTATTTTGGTTGTACACACTGATAGATATCTATGATCGATATTTCCGTGAAGTCATGTCTTTACCGGCAAATCTTGACAAAATCATCCAAAGTTGGCCTGCAGGTACAGTTGTACATAGATATCATTATCATTCATGTGGGAACGCGCATCATTGGTCGATCATTAACTGCATAAAAATGAACGATTTAACGTTGACCGTTATCGGTCTGGGAAATCGTCCCGTGTGTATGCAGCTTAAGGGACAAGCTTGTTCGAAGTCATTATACCAAGACCTTTCCCAAACAACCACTTAGATCTGGAACTTTCCCGTGTGGATCCTGTAAGGTCCCTGACCACATACTCAAGAGATCTGTAGTTGACAAAACAATTCACATTAAACCATTTATGAATTGAATACTGCACTACTTGTGACGGCCACTTAGGTATGTGGGAATGACAACGCGGGCCCTGAAGCAGGGGGCGTTGGAACATGCGGGCCCTGAAGCAGGGGGCATTGGAACATGCGGGCCCTGAAGCAGGGGGCATTGGAACATGCGGGCCCTGAAGCAGGGGGCATTGGAACATGCGGGCCCTGAAGCAGGGGGCATTGGAACATGCGGGCCCTGAAGCAGGGGGCCATTGGGACATGCGGGCCCTGAAGCAGGGGGCCATTGGGACATGCGGGCCCTGAAGCAGGGGGCCATTGGGACATGCGGGCCCTGAAGCAGGGGGCCATTGGGACATGCGGGCCCTGAAGCAGGGGGCCATTGGGACATGCGGGCCCTGAAGCAGGGGGCCATTGGGACATGCGGGCCCTGAAGCAGGGGGCCATTGGGACATGCGGGCCCTGAAGCAGGGGGCCATTGGGACATGCGGGCCCTGAAGCAGGGGGCCATTGGGACATGCGGGCCCTGAAGCAGGGGGCCATTGGGACATGCGGGCCCTGAAGCAGGGGGCCATTGGGACATGCGGGCCCTGAAGCAGGGGGCCATTGGGACATGCGGGCCCTGAAGCAGGGGGCCATTGGGACATGCGGGCCCTGAAGCAGGGGGCCATTGGGACATGCGGGCCCTGAAGCAGGGGGCCATTGGGACATGCGGGCCCTGAAGCAGGGGGCCATTGGGACATGCGGGCCCTGAAGCAGGGGGCCATTGGGACATGCGGGCCCTGAAGCAGGGGGCCATTGGGACATGCGGGCCCTGAAGCAGGGGGCCATTGGGACATGCGGGCCCTGAAGCAGGGGGCCATTGGGACATGCGGGCCCTGAAGCAGGGGGCCATTGGGACATGCGGGCCCTGAAGCAGGGGGCCATTGGGACATGCGGGCCCTGAAGCAGGGGGCCATTGGGACATGCGGGCCCTGTCCCTGGTACCATACTATTACTCGTGTACTTTGTGTACAGAGATTTACCACTTCTCCCTAAAGGTGTGTACACATGGGACGATTCGCTCCGTGAGCGACATCGCCCCGCGCGTCCCCGGCTGGGGTGCGCTCCGTGAGCGACCTCGCCCCGCGCCGAGCTCCCTCCCTCATCCCCGAACATGTTCTAGCTGACTATCAGGTTGGACAGGAGGTTCGGGCGATGAACGATAACTACCAACTACAAACGGGAGCGCGCATTGGTAGTTATCGTTCATCGTTTTGGGGGTGAAACTGGACGATTTTTTTGGATGACTGAATATCGTTATCGTTCAGTCGTCCAAAAAAATCGTCCTTTGTGTACACACCTTAACTTTTAGATTCCTCATACACATTACCATGCTTGGTATATTATCTACACCGTATTTACATTGTACACGTAGTATACGTTTCCTCATACACATTACCCTGCGTAGTATATTATCTACACCGTATTTACATTGTACACGTAGTATACGTTTCCTCATTATACACATTACCATGCGTAGTATATTATCTACACCGTATTTAAATTGTACACGTAGTATACGTTTCCTCATACACATTACCATGTCTAGTATATTATCTACACCGTATTTACATTGTACACGTGGTATACGCTTCCTCATACACATTACCATGCGTAGTGTATTATCTACACCGTATTTACATTGTACACGTGGTATACGTTTCCTCACTATCACACCTCACACACTTATTTATCTTCAATCGCCTTGTAGCAATTTTTAGGAAGCTCTTTGTATATTCCCTGTCCTTGATCCTAGTTGCCATGGGTGATGGCATAGTATCTGTTTTTTTCACTACCATTTTGTCTTCTCACTTTTCCCTACATATATCCTTTTTATTAACCTGTATACAGATTTTATAATATGACATTTTTTGTTCCATTTTTTTCCATTCTTTATCACTTTATTTTCATATGTATTGATATTATTATAGAAATATATTACACATTTTTTCTATGTGTAATTCTAAACTACTTATAGCACACTATTATATTACTTATAGCACACTATTATATTATTTATAGCACACTATTATATTACTTATAGCACGCTATTCTATTACTTATAGCACGCTATTCTATTACTTATAGCACGCTATTCTATTACTTATAGCACGCTATTCTATTACTTATAGCACGCTATTCTATTACTTATAGCACGCTATTCTATTACTTATAGCACACTATTCTATTACTTATAGCACACTATTCTATTACTTATAGCACACTATTCTATTACTTATAGCACACTATTCTATTACTTATAGCACACTATTCTATTACTTATAGCACACTATTCTATTACTTATAGCACACTATTCTATTACTTATAGCACACTATTCTATTACTTATAGCACACTATTCTATTACTTATAGCACACTATTATATAACTTATAGCACACTATTATATAACTTATAGCACACTATTGTATCTTATAGCACACTATTATATTACTTATAGCACACTATTATATTACTTATAGCACACTATTATATTACTTATAGCACACTATTATATTACTTATAGCACACTATTATATTACTTATAGCACACTATTATATTTCTTATAGCACACTATTATATTTCTTATAGCACACTATTATATTTCTTATAGCACACTATTATATTTCTTATAGCACACTATTATATTACTTACAGCACACTATTATATTACTTATAGCACACTATTATATTTCTTATAGCACACTATTATTACTTATAGCACACTATTATATTACTTATAGCACACTATTATATTACTTATAGCACACTATTATATTACTTATAGCACACTATTATATTACTTATAGCACACTATTATATTACTTATAGCACACTATTATATTATAGCACACTATTATATTACTTATAGCACACTATTATATTTCTTATAGCACACTATTATTACTTACAGCACACTATTATTACTTACAGCACACTATTATATTACTTATAGCACACTATTATATTACTTATAGCACACTATTATATTACTTATAGCACACTATTATATTACTTATAGCACACTATTATATTACTTATAGCACACTATTATATTACTTATAGCACACTATTATATTTCTTATAGCACACTATTATATTTCTTATAACACACTATTATATTTCTTATAGCACACTATTATATTTCTTATAGCACACTATTATATTTCTTATAGCACACTATTATATTTCTTATAGCACACTATTATATTTCTTATAGCACACTATTATATTACTTATAGCACACTTATTACTTATAGCACACTTATTACTTATAGCACACTATTCTATTACTTATAGCACACTATTCTATTACTTATAGCACACTATTATATTACTTATAGCACACTATTATATTACTTATAGCACACTATTATATTACTTATAGCACACTATTATATTACTTATAGCACACTATTATATTTCTTATAGCACACTATTATATTTCTTATAACACACTATTATATTTCTTATAGCACACTATTATATTTCTTATAGCACACTATTATATTTCTTATAGCACACTATTATATTTCTTATAGCACACTATTATATTTCTTATAGCACACTATTATATTACTTATAGCACACTTATTACTTATAGCACACTTATTACTTATAGCACACTATTCTATTACTTATAGCACACTATTCTATTACTTATAGCACACTATTATATTACTTATAGCACACTATTATATTACTTATAGCACACTATTGTATTACTTATAGCGCACTATTGTATTACTTATAGCGCACTATTGTATTTCTTATAGCACACTATTATATTTCTTATAACACACTATTATATTTCTTATAGCACACTATTATATTTCTTATAGCACACTATTATATTTCTTATAGCACACTATTATATTTCTTATAGCACACTATTATATTTCTTATAGCACACTATTATATTACTTATAGCACACTTATTACTTATAGCACACTTATTACTTATAGCACACTATTCTATTACTTATAGCACACTATTCTATTACTTATAGCACACTATTATATTACTTATAGCACACTATTATATTACTTATAGCACACTATTGTATTACTTATAGCGCACTATTGTATTACTTATAGCGCACTATTGTATTACTTATAGCCCACTATTGTATTACTTATAGCCCACTATTGTATTACTTATAGCCCACTATTGTATTACTTATAGCCCACTATTCTATTACTTATAGCCCACTATTCTATTACTTATAGCCCACTATTCTATTACTTATAGCCCACTATTCTATTACTTATAGCCCACTATTCTATTACTTATAGCCCACTATTCTATTACTTATAGCCCACTATTCTATTACTTATAGCCCACTATTATATTACTTATAGCACACTATTATATTACTTATAGCACACTATTATATTACTTATAGCACACTATTATATTACTTATAGCACACTATTGTATTACTTATAGCACACTATTGTATTACTTATAGCACACTTATTACTTATAGCACACTTATTACTTATAGCACACTTATTACTTATAGCACACTTATTACTTATAGCACACTTATTACTTATAGCACACTTATTACTTATAGCACACTTATTACTTATAGCACACTTATTACTTATAGCACACTATTCTATTACTTATAGCCCACTATTATATTACTTATAGCCCACTATTATATTACTTATAGCACACTTATTACTTATAGCACACTATTATATTACTTATAGCACACTATTATATTACTTATAGCACACTATTATATTACTTATAGCACACTATTATATTATAGCACACTATTATATTATAGCACACTATTATATTACTTATAGCACACTATTATATTACTTATAGCACACTATTATATTACTTATAGCACACTATTATTACTTATAGCACACTATTGTATTACTTATAGCACACTATTGTATTACTTATAGCACACTATTGTATTACTTATAGCACACTATTGTATTACTTATAGCCCACTATTGTATTACTTATAGCCCACTATTCTATTACTTATAGCCCACTATTATATTACTTATAGCCCACTATTATATTACTTATAGCACACTTATTACTTATAGCACACTATTATATTACTTATAGCACACTATTATATTACTTATAGCACACTATTATATTACTTATAGCACACTATTATATTTCTTATAGCACACTATTATTACTTATAGCACACTATTATTACTTATAGCACACTATTATATTACTTATAGCACACTATTATATTACTTATAGCACACTATTATATTACTTATAGCACACTATTATATTACTTATAGCACACTATTGTATTACTTATAGCACACTATTCTATTACTTATAGCCCACTATTCTATTACTTATAGCCCACTATTCTATTACTTATAGCCCACTTATTACTTATAGCCCACTTATTACTTATAGCACACTTATTACTTATAGCACACTATTATATTACTTATAGCACACTATTGTATTACTTATAGCACACTATTGTATTACTTATAGCACACTTATTACTTATAGCACACTTATTACTTATAGCACACTTATTACTTATAGCACACTTATTACTTATAGCACACTATTATATTACTTATAGCACACTATTATATTACTTATAGCACACTATTATATTACTTATAGCACACTATTATATTACTTATAGCACACTATTATATTACTTATAGCACACTATTATATTACTTATAGCACACTATTATATAACTTATAGCACACTTATTACTTATAGCACACTTATTACTTATAGCACACTTATTACTTATAGCCCACTATTATATTACTTATAGCCCACTATTATATTACTTATAGCACACTATTATATTACTTATAGCACACTATTATATTACTTATAGCACACTATTATATTACTTATAGCACACTATTGTATTACTTATAGCACACTATTGTATTACTTATAGCACACTATTGTATTACTTATAGCACACTATTCTATTACTTATAGCCCACTATTGTATTACTTATAGCCCACTTATTACTTATAGCACACTTATTACTTATAGCACACTATTATTACTTATAGCACACTATTATATTACTTATAGCACACTATTATATTACTTATAGCACACTATTATATTACTTATAGCACACTATTCTATTACTTATAGCCCACTATTGTATTACTTATAGCCCACTTATTACTTATAGCACACTATTATTACTTATAGCACACTATTATTACTTATAGCACACTATTATATTACTTATAGCACACTATTATATTACTTATAGCACACTATTATATTACTTATAGCACACTATTATATTACTTATAGCACACTATTATATTACTTATAGCACACTATTATATTACTTATAGCACACTATTATATTACTTATAGCACACTATTATATTACTTATAGCACACTATTATATTATAGCACACTATTATATTACTTATAGCACACTATTGTATTACTTATAGCACACTATTGTATTACTTATAGCACACTATTGTATTACTTATAGCACACTATTGTATTACTTATAGCACACTATTGTATTACTTATAGCACACTATTGTATTACTTATAGCACACTATTGTATTACTTATAGCACACTATTGTATTACTTATAGCACACTATTGTATTACTTATAGCACACTATTGTATTACTTATAGCACACTATTGTATTACTTATAGCACACTATTGTATTACTTATAGCACACTTATTACTTATAGCACACTATTATATTACTTATAGCACACTTATTACTTATAGCACACTTATTACTTATAGCACACTATTATATTACTTATAGCACACTAATCTATTACTTATAGCCCACTATTATATTACTTATAGCACACTATTATATTACTTATAGCACACTATTATATTACTTATAGCACACTATTATATTATAGCACACTATTATATTACTTATAGCACACTATTGTATTACTTATAGCACACTATTGTATTACTTATAGCACACTATTGTATTACTTATAGCACACTATTGTATTACTTATAGCACACTATTGTATTACTTATAGCACACTATTGTATTACTTATAGCACACTATTGTATTACTTATAGCACACTATTGTATTACTTATAGCACACTATTGTATTACTTATAGCACACTATTGTATTACTTATAGCACACTATTGTATTACTTATAGCACACTATTATATTACTTATAGCACACTAATCTATTACTTATAGCCCACTATTATATTACTTATAGCACACTTATTACTTATAGCACACTATTATATTACTTATAGCACACTATTATATTACTTATAGCACACTATTATATTATAGCACACTATTATATTACTTATAGCACACTATTATATTACTTATAGCTCACTATTATATTACTTATAGCTCACTATTATATTACTTATAGCACACTATTATATTACTTATAGCACACTATTATATTACTTATAGCACACTATTATTACTTATAGCACACTATTATTACTTATAGCACACTTATTACTTATAGCACACTTATTACTTATAGCACACTATTATATTACTTATAGCACACTATTATATTACTTATAGCACACTATTGTATTACTTATAGCACACTATTGTATTACTTATAGCACACTATTGTATTACTTATAGCACACTATTGTATTACTTATAGCACACTATTGTATTACTTATAGCACACTATTGTATTACTTATAGCACACTATTGTATTACTTATAGCACACTATTGTATTACTTATAGCACACTATTGTATTACTTATAGCACACTATTATATTACTTATAGCACACTAATCTATTACTTATAGCCCACTATTATATTACTTATAGCACACTTATTACTTATAGCACACTATTATATTACTTATAGCACACTATTATATTACTTATAGCACACTATTATATTATAGCACACTATTATATTACTTATAGCACACTATTATATTACTTATAGCACACTATTATATTACTTATAGCACACTATTATTACTTATAGCACACTATTATTACTTATAGCACACTATTGTATTACTTATAGCACACTATTGTATTACTTATAGCACACTATTGTATTACTTATAGCACACTATTGTATTACTTATAGAACACTATTGTATTACTTATAGCACACTATTGTATTACTTATAGCACACTATTGTATTACTTATAGCACACTATTGTATTACTTATAGCACACTATTGTATTACTTATAGCACACTATTGTATTACTTATAGCACACTATTGTATTACTTATAGCACACTTTTTACTTATAGCACACTATTCTATTACTTATAGCCCACTATTCTATTACTTATAGCCCACTATTCTATTACTTATAGCCCACTATTCTATTACTTATAGCCCACTATTCTATTACTTATAGCCCACTATTCTATTACTTATAGCCCACTATTCTATTACTTATAGCCCACTATTCTATTACTTATAGCACACTATTCTATTACTTATAGCACACTATTCTATTACTTATAGCACACTATTCTATTACTTATAGCACACTATTCTATTACTTATAGCACACTATTATATTACTTATAGCACACTATTATATTACTTATAGCACACTATTGTATTACTTATAGCACACTATTGTATTACTTATAGCACACTATTGTATTACTTATAGCACACTATTGTATTACTTATAGCACACTATTGTATTACTTATAGCACACTATTGTATTACTTATAGCACACTTATTACTTATAGCACACTATTCTATTACTTATAGCCCACTATTATATTACTTATAGCACACTATTATATTACTTATAGCCCACTATTATATTACTTATAGCACACTTATTACTTATAGCACACTTATTACTTATAGCACACTTATTACTTATAGCACACTATTATATTACTTATAGCACACTATTATATTACTTATAGCACACTATTATATTACTTATAGCACACTATTATATTACTTATAGCACACTATTATATTACTTATAGCACACTATTATTACTTATAGCACACTATTATTACTTATAGCACACTATTGTATTACTTATAGCACACTATTGTATTACTTATAGCACACTATTATATTACTTATAGCACACTATTATATTACTTATAGCACACTATTGTATTACTTATAGCACACTATTGTATTACTTATAGCACACTATTGTATTACTTATAGCACACTATTGTATTACTTATAGCACACTATTGTATTACTTATAGCACACTATTGTATTACTTATAGCACACTATTGTATTACTTATAGCACACTATTGTATTACTTATAGCACACTATTGTATTACTTATAGCACACTATTGTATTACTTATAGCACACTATTGTATTACTTATAGCACACTATTGTATTACTTATAGCACACTATTGTATTACTTATAGCACACTATTGTATTACTTATAGCACACTATTGTATTACTTATAGCACACTATTGTATTACTTATAGCACACTATTGTATTACTTATAGCACACTATTGTATTACTTATAGCACTATGTATTTTATTATACTGCCTGACTGACCGTAATGCACAGTCTTCTTTAGTTTCTCTATTTGGTTACTAACGTAACACTTAAGCTGCGTACACACTGACCGTTATATTGGCAGATCAATTGATCGGCCATTATATCTGCTGCCCGTCGGCCAGTGCGTATCCGCGATATGTCTGAACGGCGGTGATCACCGACACATTGCATTGGCTGTGCTGCACCGGCGATGGACAGATATGTTTGCAGATATATCGGTCTATAGACCATCTGTACACACACAGCGGCAGCCGCGGGAAGGCGGGCGGGATGCGCTAATGACCCGGCAGCCGGGAACCGCGGGCTTGGAGAGATGTTGGCGGTTCTGTATAGTGTGTAGCCAGCATAAATCCTTCACTATTCCTGT
This sequence comes from Taudactylus pleione, assembly GCA_031769625.1. Lineage (NCBI taxonomy): Eukaryota > Metazoa > Chordata > Amphibia > Anura > Myobatrachidae > Taudactylus > Taudactylus pleione. Next base: position 854,039 of record JAUIMM010000976.1, read on the forward strand.
GTTCTGTGAGACTTTCTGATTGGCTGCAATACATGCCCATTATGTGGCATGAAACGTGATTGGTTTACCTGCTACACTTCAGCTGTGACCTGCGCTCTAGCAGGCTAGGCTGTAGCCGGTGAGCAATATATACAGTATATACTTGGAGTGTGGTGAAAGCTCATATTGCTGTTCCCTATGAATGAATGAAGCCTGCGTTGGGGGTTGTGCCAGTGGCACGACCTTGGCCATTCAGTGCTGTCTGTGGAAGACATGTTACTATTGGGTATGTGGAATTACAGTGCGGCTATGTCCTGTGTGCTGGCGGCTCTACCCTAGTCACAGCATAGCCGCACGTATACCATCAGCAGCGTCTAATGTCAGCCTGTCTCTGTTCCCTTCTAGATATGGCAGGGAAGTGTCTGGGTGCACAAGGTGGCGTTATACGGACCTATGGCCGCCTGCGCCCTGTGAGGAGGGTGCAGCCTCAGAAGTGGTTCTCTCCTGCAGAGCGCAGACATCTCTTCTCTAGTTCCTCCTCTTCCTCTCACCTCACCTCTCCACACGAGACCTCGTCTTCCGGAGACTCTGACTATCTGCCTCCTAAACGGTGAGTCTCTTGCTCCATGTCCCCTCGCACGCAGCCCCCTGTCCCCCTCTGACCTGTAGGACGTCTCATTGTCACGTCTGCCCTTCTCAGTGCATATCTGTCTGTATACTTGCTGGGAGAGCTCTGCGTTTGTCTGTTCTCCCCCTGCTCCAGTGGCTGGTATCTAGGGTTAGCGCAGTCGCGGTCACCCCAGGGTAGGAATTGCCCCATGATGTTTGGAGCGCGCCCCTCATTCAGTGTTTTAGAATAAATTGCACCTTTCAATAACGCTGTGTTATTATAGAGGTGCCATCACTGCAGTCTCTGTCCTTGGTACAGTAGCCTCTCTAGGTGTGGTGACGTAGCCTGGGCAGTGGCGGCCTGGACAAAGGTTGTGTCATTAGGGGATGGAGTTTAGGTGACTCTGCCCACAAGCGCTCTCCGCACTGGGACTAGACCACCTGCGTGCCTCCCCCCTGTCGCAGAGAGTAGTTTGGGAATCTCTGTTTTGTGTAATGCATCAACTACTAACCCCATCGGATATCCGTGATTAGTGAGACGTTCTCATAGTGTGATAGAGAAATGCTGCCTATAAGGGATAAGACTTTATAGTCATAAGTCTGAATAACGAAAGCGATTTTATTCTATGTCCTGTCATAGCCTGATCCGATATCATTCTGGGGAGCGCAGTCCTGTATCACAGTAATATAGCAATACCACATCTACATAATATGCAAACCACTACCAATCGCCTTTCTACATACTCACCCCACTAAGATAGGATGGGGACACACAGGGGCCTGGATCACACAGACTGCCATAGCAGAATGTCACACCTCTCAGCGCTTGTTCCTGTACAGAGTGTACGCTCAGCCTCAGTCACACAGTCATTACATGCTTGTTCCTGTACAGAGTGTACGCTCAGCCTCCGTCACACAGTCATTACATGCTTGTTCCTGTACAGAGTGTACGCTCAGCCTCCGTCACACAGTCATTACATGCTTGTTCCTGTACAGAGTGTACGCTCAGCCTCAGTCACACAGTCATTACATGCTTGTTCCTGTACAGAGTGTACGCTCAGCCTCAGTCATTACATGCTTGTTCCTGTACAGAGTGTACGCTCAGCCTCAGTCACAGTCATTACACGCTTGTTCCTGTACAGAGTGTACGCTCAGCCTCCGTCACACAGTCATTACATGCTTGTTCCTGTACAGAGTGTACGCTCAGCCTCCGTCACACAGTCCTTACATGCTTGTTCCTGTACAGAGTGTACGCTCAGCCTCCGTCACACAGTCCTTACATGCTTGTTCCTGTACAGAGTGTACGCTCAGCCTCCGTCACACAGTCATTACACGCTTGTTCCTGTACAGAGTGTACGCTCAGCCTCCGTCACACAGTCATTACACGCTTGTTCCTGTACAGAGTGTACGCTCAGCCTCCGTCACACAGTCATTACATGCTTGTTCCTGTACAGAGTGTACGCTCAGCCTCCGTCACACAGTCATTACATGCTTGTTCCTGTACAGAGTGTACGCTCAGCCTCAGTCAGTCATTACACGCTTGTTCCTGTACAGAGTGTACGCTCAGCCTCCGTCACACAGTCATTACACGCTTGTTCCTGTATAGAGTGTACGCTCAGCCTCCGTCACACAGTCATTACATGCTTGTTCCTGTACAGAGTGTACGCTCAGCCTCAGTCATTACATGCTTGTTCCTGTACAGAGTGTACGCTCAGCCTCAGTCACAGTCATTACACGCTTGTTCCTGTACAGAGTGTACGCTCAGCCTCCGTCACACAGTCCTTGCATGCTTGTTCCTGTACAGAGTGTACATACGCTCAGCCTCCGTCACACAGTCATTACACGCTTGTTCCTGTACAGAGTGTACATACGCTCAGCCTCCGTCACACAGTCATTACACGCTTGTTCCTGTACAGAGTGTACATACGCTCAGCCTCCGTCACACAGTCATTACACGCTTGTTCCTGTACAGAGTGTACGCTCAGCCTCCGTCACACAGTCATTACACGCTTGTTCCTGTACAGAGTGTACATACGCTCAGCCTCCGTCACACAGTCATTACACGCTTGTTCCTGTACAGAGTGTACGCTCAGCCTCCGTCACACAGTCATTACACGCTTGTTCCTGTATAGAGTGTACGCTCAGCCTCCGTCACACAGTCATTACATGCTTGTTCCTGTACAGAGTGTACGCTCAGCCTCAGTCACACAGTCATTACACGCTTGTTCCTGTACAGAGTGTACATACGCTCAGCCTCAGTCACACAGTCATTACACGCTTGTTCCTGTATAGAGTGTACGCTCAGCCTCAGTCACACAGTCATTACACGCTTGTTCCTGTACAGAGTGTACGCTCAGCCTCAGTCACACAGTCATTACACGCTTGTTCCTGTTCAGAGTGAACATACGCTCAGCCTCCGTCACACAGTCATTACACGCTTGTTCCTGTACAGAGTGTACGCTCAGCCTCCGTCACACAGTCATTACATGCTTGTTCCTGTACAGAGTGTACGCTCAGCCTCAGTCACACAGTCATTACACGCTTGTTCCTGTACAGAGTGTACATACGCTCAGCCTCAGTCACACAGTCATTACACGCTTGTTCCTGTACAGAGTGTACGCTCAGCCTCCGTCACAGTCATTACACGCTTGTTCCTGTACAGAGTGTACGCTCAGTCACAGTCATTACACGCTTGTTCCTGTACAGAGTGTACATACGCTCAGCCTCCGTCACAGTCATTACACGCTTGTTCCTGTATAGAGTGTACGCTCAGCCTCCGTCACACAGTCATTACACGCTTGTTCCTGTATAGAGTGTACGCTCAGCCTCCGTCACACAGTCATTACATGCTTGTTCCTGTACAGAGTGTACGCTCAGCCTCAGTCAGTCATTACACGCTTGTTCCTGTACAGAGTGTACGCTCAGCCTCCGTCACACAGTCATTACATGCTTGTTCCTGTATAGAGTGTACGCTCAGCCTCAGTCATTACATGCTTGTTCCTGTACAGAGTGTACGCTCAGCCTCAGTCACAGTCATTACACGCTTGTTCCTGTACAGAGTGTACGCTCAGCCTCCGTCACACAGTCATTACATGCTTGTTCCTGTACAGAGTGTACGCTCAGCCTCCGTCACACAGTCCTTACATGCTTGCTCCTGTACAGAGTGTACACTCAGCCTCAGTCACAGTGATTACATGCTTGTTCCTGTACAGAGTGTACGCTCAGCCTCCGTCACACAGTCATTACATGCTTGTTCCTGTACAGAGTGTACGCTCAGCCTCCGTCACACAGTCATTACATGCTTGTTCCTGTACAGAGTGTACGCTCAGCCTCCGTCACACAGTCATTACATGCTTGTTCCTGTACAGAGTGTACGCTCAGCCTCCGTCACAGTCATTACACGCTTGTTCCTGTACAGAGTGTACGCTCAGCCTCCGTCACACAGTCATTACACGCTTGTTCCTGTACAGAGTGTACGCTCAGCCTCCGTCACACAGTCATTACACGCTTGTTCCTGTACAGAGTGTACGCTCAGCCTCCGTCACAGTCATTACACGCTTGTTCCTGTACAGAGTGTACGCTCAGCCTCCGTCACACAGTCATTACACGCTTGTTCCTGTACAGAGTGTACGCTCAGCCTCCGTCACACAGTCCTTGCATGCTTGTTCCTGTACAGAGTGTACGCTCAGCCTCAGTCACACAGTCATTACACGCTTGTTCCTGTACAGAGTGTACGCTCAGCCTCCGTCACACAGTCATTACACGCTTGTTCCTGTACAGAGTGTACGCTCAGCCTCAGTCACAGTCATTACACGCTTGTTCCTGTATAGAGTGTACGCTCAGCCTCAGTCACACAGTCATTACACGCTTGTTCCTGTATAGAGTGTACGCTCAGCCTCCGTCACACAGTCATTACATGCTTGTTCCTGTACAGAGTGTACGCTCAGCCTCCGTCACACAGTCATTACATGCTTGTTCCTGTACAGAGTGTACGCTCAGCCTCCGTCACACAGTCATTACACGCTTGTTCCTGTACAGAGTGTACGCTCAGCCTCCGTCACACAGTCATTACACGCTTGTTCCTGTACAGAGTGTACGCTCAGTCACAGTCATTACACGCTTGTTCCTGTACAGAGTGTACATACGCTCAGCCTCCGTCACACAGTCATTACATGCTTGTTCCTGTACAGAGTGTACGCTCAGCCTCCGTCACACAGTCATTACACGCTTGTTCCTGTACAGAGTGTACGCTCAGCCTCCGTCACACAGTCATTACACGCTTGTTCCTGTACAGAGTGTACATACGCTCAGCCTCCGTCACACAGTCATTACACGCTTGTTCCTGTACAGAGTGTACGCTCAGCCTCCGTCACAGTCATTACACGCTTGTTCCTGTACAGAGTGTACGCTCAGCCTCCGTCACAGTCATTACACGCTTGTTCCTGTATAGAGTGTACGCTCAGCCTCCGTCACAGTCATTACACGCTTGTTCCTGTACAGAGTGTACGCTCAGCCTCCGTCACAGTCATTACACACTTGTTCCTGTACAGAGTGTACGCTCAGCCTCCGTCACAGTCATTACACGCTTGTTCCTGTACAGAGTGTACATACGCTCAGCCTCCGTCACAGTCATTACACGCTTGTTCCTGTACAGAGTGTACATACGCTCAGCCTCCGTCACACAGTCATTACATGCTTGTTCCTGTACAGAGTGTACGCTCAGCCTCCGTCACACAGTCATTACATGCTTGTTCCTGTACAGAGTGTACGTTCAGCCTCAGTCACAGTCATTACACGCTTGTTCCTGTACAGAGTGTACGCTCAGCCTCCGTCACACAGTCATTACATGCTTGTTCCTGTACAGAGTGTACATACGCTCAGCCTCCGTCACACAGTCATTACATGCTTGTTCCTGTACAGAGTGTACGCTCAGCGCCTGAGATAGGTGCAGCAGCCCCCGGTTATGCACATTATAATGTACACACAATGTGATGCAGAGACAGGGGGAGATGTACCAAGCCTTTGAGAGAATAAGTGGAGAAGTTGCTCATAGTAACCAATCAGATTCTGGCGTGTATCTAGCACAGTCCATGAAATGATAGAAGCTGATTGGTTGCTTTTGGTAAATTCTCCACTTGATCTCCAAGGCTTGGTACATCTCCCCTTGGGTCTCTTTCAAGAGCCAAATGCTGACCGTGCGGGCACTGGGACTGGTACAGGAGCCGGATGCGGGCACTGGGACGGGTACAGGACCAGGGTGTTGTCTGATCTCTTCCCTGACTTGTGTATTTCTGATAAAGTTCTGAGTAACTCTGCTAATATGTAGAAAGAATTGATCTCTATCATACCTACACAATCTTTGCAAAGTACATTTGAGGGTGATTGTCAGGTATCCATAGAAGGAAATTCAATGTCTCCTGTGTATCAATGCGAATAAGCTTATCCCTGAGACCATGTGGTCATTATATTTATATCCTCGCACGTGTATTGTGAGGTGAGTCAGGCAGCGCTGCAATAAGTGTATATATCCTTTCACTCATAGAGTATACTGTGATTAGGTGGGTACAGGAGGAAGTATATGGGCGCTGTGTGTGTATGCCATCCTGGTGGCAGAGATATAATAGCTGGTAGTGATGGTGATAGTATATATACATGGGGGGTGAGGGGATAATGTGCAGGGTACAGGAGGAAGTATATGGGCGCTGTGTGTGTGTGTGTGCCATCCTGGTGGCAGAGATGTAATAGCTGGTAGTGATGGTGATAGTATATATACATGGGGGGTGAGGGGTTAATGTGCAGGGTACAGGAGGAAGTATATGGGCGCTGTGTGTGTGTGCCATCCTGGTGGCAGAGATATAATAGCTGGTAGTGATGGTGATAGTGTGTATATATACATGGGGGGTGAGGGGATAATATGCAGGGTACAGGAGGAAGTATATGGGCGCTGTGTGTGTGTGCCATCCTGGTGGCAGAGATGTAATAGCTGGTAGTGATGGTGATAGTATATATACATGGGGGGTGAGGGGATAATGTGCAGGGTCCAGGAGGAAGTATATGGGCGCTGTGTGTGTGTGCCATCCTGGTGGCAGAGATATAATAGCTGGTAGTGATGGTGATAGTATATATACATGGGGGGTGAGGGGTTAATGTGCAGGGTACAGGAGGAAGTATATGGGCGCTGTGTGTGTGTGTGCCATCCTGGTGGCAGAGATATAATAGTTGGTAGTGATGGTGATAGTATATATACATGGGGGGTGAGGGGTTTATGTGCAGGGTACAGGAGGAAGTATATGGGCGCTGTGTGTGTGTGTGTGCCATCCTGGTGGCAGAGATATAATAGCTGGTAGTGATGGTGATAGTGTGTATACATGGGGGGTGAGGTGATAATGTGCAGGGTACAGGAGGAAGTATATGGGCGCTGTGTGTGTGTGTGTGCCATCCTGGTGGCAGAGATATAATAGCTGGTAGTGATGGTGATAGTGTGTATACATGGGGGGTGAGGGGATAATATGCAGGGTACAGGAGGAAGTATATGGGCGCTGTGTGTGTGTGCCATCCTGGTGGCAGAGATATAATAGCTGGTAGTGATGGTGATAGTATATATACATGGGGGTGAGGGGTTTATGTGCAGGGTACAGGAGGAAGTATATGGGCGCTGTGTGTGTGTGCGCCATCCTGGTGGCAGAGATATAATAGCTGGTAGTGATGGTGATAGTGTGTATACATGGGGGGTGAGGTGATAATGTGCAGGGTACAGGAGGAAGTATATGGGCGCTGTGTGTGCGCCATCCTGGTGGCAGAGATATAATAGCTGGTAGTGATGGTGATAGTGTGTATACATGGGGGGTGAGGGGATAATATGCAGGGTACAGGAGGAAGTATATGGGCGCTGTGTGTGTGTGCCATCCTGGTGGCAGAGATATAATAGCTGGTAGTGATGGTGATAGTGTATATATACATGGGGGGTGAGGGGTTAATGTGCAGGGTACAGGAGGAAGTATATGGGCGCTGTGTGTGTGTGTGTGTGCCATCCTGGTGGCAGAGATATAATAGCTGGTAGTGATGGTGATAGTGTATATATACATGGGGGGTGAGGGGTTAATGTGCAGGGTACAGGAGGAAGTATATGGGCGCTGTGTGTGCGCCATCCTGGTGGCAGAGATATAATAGCTGGTAGTGATGGTGATAGTGTGTATACATGGGGGGTGAGGGGATAATATGCAGGGTACAGGAGGAAGTATATGGGCGCTGTGTGTGTGTGTGCCATCCTGGTGGCAGAGATATAATAGCTGGTAGTGATGGTGATAGTGTGTATATATACATGGGGGGTGAGGGGTTTATGTGCAGGGTACAGGAGGAAGTATATGGGCGCTGTGTGTGTGTGCGCCATCCTGGTGGCAGAGATATAATAGCTGGTAGTGATGGTGATAGTGTGTATACATGGGGGGTGAGGTGATAATGTGCAGGGTACAGGAGGAAGTATATGGGCGCTGTGTGTGCGCCATCCTGGTGGCAGAGATATAATAGCTGGTAGTGATGGTGATAGTGTGTATACATGGGGGGTGAGGGGATAATATGCAGGGTACAGGAGGAAGTATATGGGCGCTGTGTGTGTGTGTGCCATCCTGGTGGCAGAGATATAATAGCTGGTAGTGATGGTGATAGTGTATATATACATGGGGGGTGAGGGGTTTATGTGCAGGGTACAGGAGGAAGTATATGGGCGCTGTGTGTGTGTGCGCCATCCTGGTGGCAGAGATGTAATAGCTGGTAGTGATGGTGATAGTATATATACATGGGGGGTGAGGGGTTAATGTGCAGGGTACAGGAGGAAGTATATGGGCGCTGTGTGTGTGTGTGCCATCCTGGTGGCAGAGATATAATAGCTGGTAGTGATGGTGATAGTATATATACATGGGGGTGAGGGGTTTATGTGCAGGGTACAGGAGGAAGTATATGGGCGCTGTGTGTGTGTGCGCCATCCTGGTGGCAGAGATGTAATAGCTGGTAGTGATGGTGATAGTATATATACATGGGGGGTGAGGGGTTAATGTGCAGGGTACAGGAGGAAGTATATGGGCGCTGTGTGTGTGTGCCATCCTGGTGGCAGAGATATAATAGCTGGTAGTGATGGTGATAGTATATATACATGGGGGGTGAGGGGTTAATGTGCAGGGTACAGGAGGAAGTATATGGGCGCTGTGTGTGTGTGTGCCATCCTGGTGGCAGAGATATAATAGCTGGTAGTGATGGTGATAGTATATATACATGGGGGTGAGGGGTTTATGTGCAGGGTACAGGAGGAAGTATATGGGCGCTGTGTGTGTGTGCGCCATCCTGGTGGCAGAGATATAATAGCTGGTAGTGATGGTGATAGTGTGTATACATGGGGGGTGAGGTGATAATGTGCAGGGTACAGGAGGAAGTATATGGGCGCTGTGTGTGCGCCATCCTGGTGGCAGAGATATAATAGCTGGTAGTGATGGTGATAGTGTGTATACATGGGGGGTGAGGGGATAATATGCAGGGTACAGGAGGAAGTATATGGGCGCTGTGTGTGTGTGTGCCATCCTGGTGGCAGAGATATAATAGCTGGTAGTGATGGTGATAGTGTATATATACATGGGGGGTGAGGGGTTAATGTGCAGGGTACAGGAGGAAGTATATGGGCGCTGTGTGTGTGTGTGTGTGTGCCATCCTGGTGGCAGAGATATAATAGCTGGTAGTGATGGTGATAGTGTATATATACATGGGGGGTGAGGGGTTAATGTGCAGGGTACAGGAGGAAGTATATGGGCGCTGTGTGTGCGCCATCCTGGTGGCAGAGATATAATAGCTGGTAGTGATGGTGATAGTGTGTATACATGGGGGGTGAGGGGATAATATGCAGGGTACAGGAGGAAGTATATGGGCGCTGTGTGTGTGTGTGCCATCCTGGTGGCAGAGATATAATAGCTGGTAGTGATGGTGATAGTGTATATATACATGGGGGGTGAGGGGTTAATGTGCAGGGTACAGGAGGAAGTATATGGGCGCTGTGTGTGTGTGTGCCATCCTGGTGGCAGAGATATAATAGCTGGTAGTGATGGTGATAGTGTATATATACATGGGGGGTGAGGGGTTAATGTGCAGGGTACAGGAGGAAGTATATGGGCGCTGTGTGTGCGCCATCCTGGTGGCAGAGATATAATAGCTGGTAGTGATGGTGATAGTGTGTATACATGGGGGGTGAGGGGATAATATGCAGGGTACAGGAGGAAGTATATGGGCGCTGTGTGTGTGTGTGCCATCCTGGTGGCAGAGATATAATAGCTGGTAGTGATGGTGATAGTGTATATATACATGGGGGGTGAGGGGTTAATGTGCAGGGTACAGGAGGAAGTATATGGGCGCTGTGTGTGTGTGTGCCATCCTGGTGGCAGAGATATAATAGCTGGTAGTGATGGTGATAGTGTATATATACATGGGGGGTGAGGGGTTAATGTGCAGGGTACAGGAGGAAGTATATGGGCGTGTTATAGTTACATTCCTGGCCCTGTGTCCGGTTACATGTGCTGCTGCTGCTGTTGGGGGTATGTGTGTATGTGTGTATGTATGTGTGTATATGTGTGTGTGTGTGTGTGTGTGTGTGTGTGTGTCTTTCACTCTTCATTCTCTTTGCTAAACTTTTGTCTGCTCCTCTTTGTATCAGTGTATCACTATAATGTGTATGTAGCGTCTTCACTATTTGCTGTGTGTGTATATATTATGCTGTACACTAGGCAGTGTATGTATATGCTGTAATGCACTATGCTGATTGTGTATATAGGACTTTACTATATGTAGTGTGAACATATTTATATTCTTCTGTACACTTTGTAATAAGTGTATGTTGTACATTGTATACTGTCTATATTCAACTGTATAATCTGCGTGTGTTTATTGAACTGTACACTTACTATTGTGTGTATGTGTGTAAATGTTGTACTGTGCACTCTGTAATGTGTGTATATTGTACTGTGCACTCTGTAATGTGTGTATATTGTACTGTGCACTCTGTAATGTGTGTATATTGTACTGTGCACTCTGTAATGTGTGTATATTGTACTGTGCACTCTGTATTGTGTGTATATTGTACTGTGCACTCTGTATTGTGTGTATATTGTACTGTGCACTCTGTATTGTGTGTATATTGTACTGTGCACTCTGTATTGTGTGTATATTGTACTGTGCACTCTGTATTGTGTGTATATTGTACTGTGCACTCTGTATTGTGTGTATATTGTACTGTGCACTCTGTATTGTGTGTATATTGTACTGTGCACTCTGTATTGTGTGTATATTGTACTGTGCACTCTGTATTGTGTGTATATTGTACTGTGCACTCTGTATTGTGTGTATATTGTACTGTACACTTACTACTGTGTATGTGTGTAAATGTTGTACTGTGCACTCTGTAATGTGTGTATATTGTACTGTTCACTCTGTAATGTGTATATTGTACTGTGCACTCTGTAATGTGTATATTGTACTGTGTACTCTGTAATGTGTGTGTATTTTGTACTATACACTTACTATTGTGTGTAAATGTTGTACTGTGCACTCTGTAATGTATGTATATTGTACTGTGCACTCTGTACCGTGTGTGTATATGTTGTACTGTGCACTCTGTAATGTGAGTATATTGTACTGTGCACTCTGTAATGTGAGTATATTGTACTGTGCACTCTGTAATGTGTGTATATTGTACTGTGCACTCTGTAATGTGTGTATATTGTACTGTGCACTCTGTAATGTGTGTATATTGTACTGTGCACTCTGTAATGTGTGTATATTGTACTGTGCACTCTGTAATGTGTATATTGTACTGTGTACTCTGTAATGTGTGTGTATTTTGTACTATACACTTACTATTGTGTGTAAATGTTGTACTGTGCACTCTGTAATGTATGTATATTGTACTGTGCACTCTGTACCGTGTGTGTATATGTTGTACTGTGCACTCTGTAATGTGAGTATATTGTACTGTGCACTCTGTAATGTGAGTATATTGTACTGTGCACTCTGTAATGTGTGTATATTGTACTGTGCACTCTGTAATGTGTGTATATTGTACTGTGCACTCTGTAATGTGTGTATATTGTACTGTGCACTCTGTAATGTGTGTATATTGTACTGTGCACTCTGTAATGTGTGTATATTGTACTGTGCACTCTGTATTGTGTGTATATTGTACTGTGCACTCTGTATTGTGTGTATATTGTACTGTGCACTCTGTATTGTGTGTATATTGTACTGTGCACTCTGTATTGTGTGTATATTGTACTGTGCACTCTGTATTGTGCACTCTGTATTGTGTGTATATTGTACTGTGCACTCTGTATTGTGTGTATATTGTACTGTACACTTACTACTGTGTATGTGTGTAAATGTTGTACTGTGCACTCTGTAATGTGTGTATATTGTACTGTGCACTCTGTAATGTGTATATTGTACTGTGCACTCTGTAATGTGTATATTGTACTGTGCACTCTGTAATGTGTATATTGTACTGTGCACTCTGTAATGTGTGTGTATTTTGTACTATACACTTACTATTGTGTGTAAATGTTGTACTGTGCACTCTGTAATGTATGTATATTGTACTGTGCACTCTGTACCGTGTGTGTATATGTTGTACTGTGCACTCTGTAATGTGAGTATATTGTACTGTGCACTCTGTAATGTGAGTATATTGTACTGTGCACTCTGTAATGTGTGTATATTGTACTGTACACTTACTACTGTGTATGTGTAAATGTTGTACTGTGTACTCTGTAATGTGTGTGTATTTTGTACTGTACACTTACTATTGTGTGTAAATGTTGTACTGTGCACTCTGTACCGTGTGTGTATATGTTGTACTGTGCACTCTGGGTCTGATTCAGAGCCGTTCGCAAAGAGCAAGCGCTCGCTCTGAATCAGGGCGGCCCCTTTTTTTTTTTTTTTTTTTTTAAGCCGACCTCCTGCTAAGCTGTTGGTGACCACCCACAGCTTTATCGAGCGGCCAGGTGATGGTCGCGATCATCGGGCTTGTGACTAGACCCTTGTGGTAGGGTCTCGTCTGCCGCAAGCCCCAGTGAGCTTCCGGCTATAATAGAGCCGGAAGCGCACTACTGACATCACTCGTGATGTCAGTAGGGCCGCTCTCAAACTGCAGGCGTTCCTTCGGGAACGCCTCCATTTGGCCCGCCACCCCCCCTCCCCGCCTACAAAACGGGGAGAGCTGTCAACATCAACAGCCGCCCCGTTTGTAGCGAGCTCCCCAGAGAGAGAGAATTTCTCTCTCGCTCCGGGGCTTGCGCACTGCCCGGCCATCGACCCGCTTGCGAGCGGGTCTGAATCAGGCCCCCTGTACCATGTGTGTATATGTTGTACTGTACACTCTGTACTGTGTGTGTATATGATGCATATTTGGGGTGCAGTGTGTGCACCAGGGGGTGGGGGATGCTGAAGTCAGTGAAGGGACATGTTATACCCTTTGGGCCTTCAGATGGTGCAGCTTGGAGATGTGGTGGGAGAACGGACGGTTGCAGTACTCTAATGGTGCATACACACATAGTGATCAGCCAGGGATGAGGTATCGCTGGCTGATCGTTATGCACCCTACCTAGTGTGCTGGATGATCGATGGCGAACATCCAGCCCGCCACCAACTTACCGATGACTGTAGCAGCCCGCCACCAACTTACCGATGACTGTAGCAGCCCGCCACCAACTTACCGATGACTATAGCAGCCCACCACCTACTTACCGATGACTATAGCCGCCCGCGATGTCCCTATAGCAACCTGCTTGATATCGAGCAAGTTTACTGGCATGCACAGCCGATGGAAGATATCGCTCTTATCCATACG